>PPHD01001899.1:6980-39178 GCA_002909625.1 Bambusicola thoracicus
TCCTAATATCCAACCTGAACCTCCCCTGCCACAAAGTAAGGCCATTACATCTAGTCCTATCACTATTACCGAGGAGAAAAGGCTGATCCCCACCTCACCACAATCTCCTGTCAGGCAATTGCAGAGAGTGATAAGGTCTCCCCTGAGCCTCCTCTTCTCCAGATTGAGCAAACTCAGTTGCCCCAGCAGTTCCCTTTTCCTTCACACAGCTTTCCAGCCACTTTGCCCCAAGCCTGTAGCAATGCATGGGTTCATTGTGACCAAAGTGCAGGACCCAGCACTTTGTCTTGTTGAGCCCCATTCCATTGGCATCAGCCCATCAATCCAGCCTGTCCAGATCCTGATCTGTCCAGGGACTTCCTACCTTCAGGCAGATAGACACTTCCACCCAACTTGGTGTCATCTGCAGTATTACTGGGAGTGCACTCAATTCTCTCATCTAAATCATCTATAACGATATTAAACAGGAGCAATTTGACTTTTTGGAAGCAGATTACCCTATCTAATTTTTAAGCATCTTCCTGAGGTTCCTCCTCACTTCTGAAGGAAACAGCTATTTTCAGAGGGCAGTGCAAATTACCCAAGGGCTTCCTGTCTCCTTGACCTGTAGAAGTGCTTTGCACCCCAGACTTGCACCCTCAGTCCGGTTTACAAAGTTAAATGGAAATAAAATGGAATTTTGTTTCTTAAATCATTTAGTCTTTTTTTAGATGTCTGAAACTGGAACGTATGAGAGTGGCTGGTCACTCTTCTAGCCAGTGACAAGGCTCTGGAGGGTAGTTCATCTCACCCAACAACAGATGATCAAAGAGTCACAGAATGGCTTAGATTGGAAGGGACCTTAAAGATCACTGAACTCCAACCCCTGCTGTGGGCTGGTTACCAACCACCAGATCAGGCTGCCCAGGTCCCCATCCAACCTGGCCTTGAATATCTCCAGGGATGGGGCATCCACAACTTCTCAGGGCAACCATAAATGATAAAAAACTTTTATTAGAATTGTGCAAAGCAAGTTCATAGGCAAAATACACTGCTATAACTGAAAGTCATCAATCTGAGTAAGCATAAGTAAAAATGTACAAAATTGCTTGTGCTGGATAATGGGCAAAGCTATCAACAAATCAAAGCAGGAAGGCAGAGAGCAGGAACAAGGTGATGGGTGTATTTACAGGCTAAAGATAGTTGCTTTATTTGTACCCACTTAAAAAATAATGAGAAGCATGGCTGAGAAACACTTCTTGCTGAATTTTCAAACACAAAATAATGATTTTCATATTCATTGACAAGCTTCATTAGCTGGAACTAGAGCATTATTTCTAAAACACTTCCATATTCCCCCATTCCTGGTATATCCTTTGTAGGGAAACAAGGGGAGCAAATACATTTGAAATGCCTGTATCAGCACCTTGATGGCAAAAATACAAATTCAATTTCCCTAAGGACTGAACAACACGGCAAAAAAAAGTTACAGAAATAGCAAACCCTCTGTAAAAATGAACTAGGGGGAAGAAAGGACTATCCAGAGACTATTCGATGGGGGATGGACTTAAACCAACAGCAGGCAAAAACTGCAGAATCATAGAATTGTAGGGGTTGGAAGGGGCCTCTGGGGATCATCTAATTCAACCCCCCTGCCAAAGCAGATTCCCTACAGTATGTTGCAAATCTGACACAAGCTTCTTCTTAGTTGTAATAGTAAAATGTGTCTAATTACAGTCACTTTTTAATATACATATATGTATATATTCATACACACACACACACACACACATATATATATTTAATGGGGCTATTGAATGGACAATTTATGCTATCCCAACATCATCTATTTCGGGTAGGGGTTAGAAAGAGATGTGATACCAACGCTGAGTGAATGTTTGCTGCCCTCCTGTGTACAACTGCAAAAAGACAGCTGCAAAGATGTAAGAGCCCTGACTTTTCTGTTCAGGATGTTCAGCACCTGGGTCCACAGTTGGCATAGTGTGTGTGATATGGATTTGCATCAGATTTGAGCTAGCAAATCATCCATGAATTGACCAATAGTTCTTCTAATGGATCTGGGCCCTTATTATCCCACCATCTTACTCGTATTATATTTAAATACCATTTGTTGCTTCATGCTTGCAGTGGGAAAAAGGGCTGGGGGCAGGAGGCTGTTCCTTGATAGCACTCTGTGAGAGAGCAGCAACAAGATTTTGGGTTCTTAGTCAATGCTGCCGCCTCCATTTTGGCCAAAGCTGCATTGTGGCTCACTGCATGCTTTAACACTGCAGGAACGGATAATAAATTCAAACAGGAAACTGATACATCAAAGAAACCACCTGTCCAAGAGAGCCTTGGACTCTCCATCACTGGAGAGATGCTTCTTAAAAACACCTTCAGTACATATTTTCAGGAATGGCTGAAGTGGAGTTCATTCTCCTTGGAGGCAGAAGATAGTTCAGAACATCGCTGTCTCTCAACCCATGTCCCTGACATTCTTCTGTGATTTTGTTTGCAACGCACTTAAATGTCACCAAAGATGCCCTGTCCTTGGAGACACTCATGATCAGGCTGGATGGTGCCCTGAGCACCTGAGTGAGCTGTAGGTGCCCCTGTTCATTGCAGGGTGTTGGACTAGATGGCCTTTAAAGGTCTCCTACAACTTAAACAGTTCAATGATTCTATGTTCTTTTCTGACTGTGAATTATTACACAAAGTTGCATACTTACCTAAGCACAAATCAAAGTGCAGAGACAGTATTTTTATGGTGATTATTTGTCATATTTATCTTAGTACTGCTTGGCACTAACACAACATCAGGAACACTATGACGGGGAGAATGCCACAACTAATTTTACGTACAACTTCTAGACTTTATTTAATTCACACTTCATATTCACTTCCAGTATTTATTCTTCACAATGATTATTAAATTTAAATGTAATTCTCAGTGGCTACGCAAGTTCCTTTTGTGAAGATTATCAAATCTGCTTGTGCTAAGCAAATATTAGAAACAAATTTATTACTTCACACTCACACACAAAAGAATAACTCTAAGCAGAAGGATATTGAAGCATAGCAACATAAAGTCACTATAAACTTAGCAGGTAACAAATGAATATTTCTGTATTGATGTACTTGTAACTCATTGCAAGCAAATTTCCTGGATATAAACATACCATACTTATATTGTACCAAAATGGGAACAGGAGAGTAAACACAAAAAATATGTTCCATTACAGTATACAATGCAAATCTCTTCAGTCCATACTTTGTAGAGAATGAAACCTCTCCCTTTTGTTTACTGAACATGTGGGGAATTTGTTTTATTCAAGCCAGCTTCTTTCTGCAGGGTTTCAGCTTTGGAAAGTGAGCAAATGTTGAAGTACTGGTCCACATGTCCTATCCTGGGGGTTGGACTCGATGATCTCTTGTGGTCCCTTCCAACTTCTGCAATTCTATGACTCTGTGATCTGGGGAGAGGGAGACCAAACGTTGTTCTCAGTTGTGCCGTTCTTCTTGGCTCCAGCTATCTGATTTCAATAGGAAATCTGGTCGTACGGAAGTAAGCAGGGAAAAAGAACTGCCCAGTCCAAAGATTCAAAAGTCTCAATATTTCCTCATTAAGGATGATTGTTAAATAATCAACTGAATCTGAGGACCTGCGTTTTCCTGCTTGTTTTTGCATGGTTATGCTCAATGCTGGGGCTTCATCACAAATTTATCTAAAAGCAAAATAAATCTGTATGGGTTTTGGATTATTTTCCACTGGTCTCCAAAGCCCTGGGTTTGAGGGTTTTCTTTTACAGAATAAGGGCAGAGCCCCGTGAAATGCTAAAATCCATCAGTTTGAATTTCTTCAACCAAAGAGACACTTTGCGAAACGAGTTAAGAACACAGCAATATGACATTGCACAAATGTTGTGTAGAGTTAAATAAATAATCAGGGATCTGAACAACATTTATCAGATAGGACCGAGCTCTAACGGCCCCGGCTGTTTTCACATCAGGATTTTTGTAAGTTGCTTGGTGGAGAAATCAGATGACAAGGAGAAGTTTCCAGCTCCATCATATTTCACATTCAACTGCTTTTGTGGGGAAGTTTGCAGGGTTCTGCTGGGGCACAGTTATGCTGCTGACACTTTCTTGGCTGCATGTCCCTACAGAGGGAGGTAAAAAGAAAATAAGACTCCTGTGCCAAGCTTATTAGCAATCCTGTCACATCACACGGGCACCTCTGTAGGGGAGACATTGAGGATGACAGAGTGAGCAGAAGGACCTCACCTACGCTCCCCTGAGCCCCAGTGTCCTACTCTCTTCAACTCCTGCCCTTACCCTGTCTCTCCACCAGGTATATAACATACCAGACAAGAGAATTGGTGGCTGCAAGTCTTCATGTAAAAATCTCCTTTCTTCACCTCTCCAGAGAAGGCTAAGAAAAGCATTAACCCTCAATGTGTAGTAGGACTCCTAACAGGACTGCTGACTGCAAACTAGCCCTATGAGCAGTCTTCTTGGAAAAAACATCAGCAACAACTGCCAGCTGATGGACTGTCTTTGCTAGAAGATGAACTCAGCTGGTAGTGATGTTCTAGTTGAGTCTTTGTAGCATGAATAAAAAAAGTGATCGCACCACTTAAATTAGCCTTTTCTGCAGAAGCCAGCAAAAAAAAAAAAACCACTCATTGAGTGGCCTTGTGTCCTCAGAGGGCTCATTAGATTTTGGACTTGGAATTGCCTGCAGGTTGAAAAAGAATTGGAGACACTCGGCAGATGAGGGGTAAGGGATGTGTTTGAGCTGCAGTCTTTTCTTTATGATCACAATTCTTCAGAAACTCCAATTTCACAAATCTTCATCTGATTTCCCAATTCTTTGTTTTATTATACATTAGGATCACAGTCCTATTGGCCCTGTTCCTGCCCATGTCGGGAAAAACTTGGGATCTCTGGCCTTCAACTAGAAATCCTTTGACAGTTGATGTAATTTGGCATAAATGTAGGTTGCTGCTTAAAAGGGTCAGGGCACTCATCCTTGCCACTCTTCTGTTCCTTCCCTCATTCCATCACTGCACAAAGCCGTGAAGAATGGGAAAACTGGGACTGAGAGAGACAAAATTCCAATGGTCATCTGCCATAGTGCATGCAGAGAGTTAGATAGGAGCTCCACCCTTTCTGGGTGATCATGGGCTACTTCACTGTCATGCTTCCCCGTATAGTCTGTGGTCTTTTCATTGTAGGCTCAGAGAAATTAAGAATTTTTCCCATAGATATGAAATACTGGGAGAAGAACAGATTCAGCAACCTTCCCTCTTGAAAGAAAAGAGTGTCAGTCTGAGCAGGAAACATAAAAGAACATTTGGAGTGGTGGGAACAGCAGAAATTGAACTCACTCCCAACCACAGGGAAAACTCAGATTACAACCATGAGAGGTGCAAGCCATCCAGATGGATTTTCTGCTCACATCTACAAAAAAAGAAATGCATCAGCAAGATTTTATTGGATGTTTCTCTCTGCTTCTCAAAACTATATTCATTACACTACTTGCCATGCTTGCTCCCTGCCTTGTGAAGTACTTTACTCTTGGCTTTTTCTCCAAGGCACCAGTTTCCACTCCTCTGTTCAGAGGTGTTCAGCATGTCTGCATACAGCTATAAATGTATTTCCAGCAAAATCTGCTTGTACTGAACAATACAAGAGAGTGAAGCATGCCTGAAATTTCCAACTTGTTTTAGTGGTCAGTAGTGCTTACATTTGAATTCTGCTTTGACAAGCAATTCTGCAAGATAACCATTCTGTAGTTGAGGTGTAGACTTGTACAAGGAAAAAAATTAAAGCTTTGTTTTTCTCATCTCATGTATAGCAAGTCTGCCTTGGGAAATATCAGCAAATGAACTCCAGGGAATAAAATACCGTTTTCAATGTGCCAGTGCATGCAATGGAAACCAAGGTTTTCATTGAGGTA
Organism: Bambusicola thoracicus; assembly: GCA_002909625.1. Classification (NCBI taxonomy): domain Eukaryota; kingdom Metazoa; phylum Chordata; class Aves; order Galliformes; family Phasianidae; genus Bambusicola; species Bambusicola thoracicus. The sequence continues at coordinate 12,925 of PPHD01001899.1, forward strand.
TTAGTACTGGTGATAGGAATTAAGCCTCGTCTTTCATTGGTCACCAAATTTGAGATAATTGTGAATAGGAGTGAGGGGAATTGCATGAAGAATTTGTTAAATGGCTCAAAATGGTTGACATAGCTTCAGAAATAAGGAAGTTATTTGGATCCCATAGGGATTAAATTCTCTCTGTTTCTCTCCTGCCTACCCAGGAAGGAAACATTTCAGTTCTGTCTCCCTTTCTTGGCTATTGAGATAGAATATTCTTTGCTCCTCTCTCTCCCTCTTTCTTTTTGGTCTGATTTTGGTTGGGTTGGATAGAATTGGGTTGGGGTTTTTTGGATGTAGTTTTGAACCAACTACATAAAGAAACTTTGGTCTTTTTCCATAAAAATCATCTTTAATCATGACAAAGGTTCTTAACACTTGGAGACTGGCATGGTATTCCTACCTTTTACAGCAGGTAGAAGTTTACTACTTTGGGAGTGATGGAGCAAGGGATGATCCACTCATGGAAAGAGGAAGAGAGAAAGGCAATGACAAAAAGCCAGGATGAGCTTTGAAGAAATGGGTGTCTGCTCTCCCTACCCTCGTGTGATTGGCATGACTGTTGCTGGGAATGGCCAAACTTCAGCAGTGGAACCAGTGCAAAGATCCTGGCCTTGTAATCATCAGTGGCTATTCGTTTGTTTTCTTTGCCCTATAACCCAAACCCATCCTCTTAACGCTTGTTACTTCCAGTTCCCTTTATTTTGATACAGCAGGAAGAAGGTGCTTTGAGCTATATCACATCCACCAGGAACATCCTTTGTGTGGAGGCAATTCTGACAAAATCAGGGTCTACGGATGACCCATGAAAATAACTCCACACGTATTTTCTCAGGCTATCTCCTTCCTTTTTTATTTCTACACAGGACTGAATGAGAAAAAAAAAAAAACAGCTGAATAGGAGCTAGAGGGGGGTGATATATGCCACAGCTGATGGAAATCAAATCCAGCAACTTCTCAGTAAATGCTTTTTCCTCCACACACAGCTCTTTCTCCTAACAACCAGTTGCAAATAGGTTTTATTGCCCAACGGCCAGATCAAGTAGACATTTAACAAGCTTTAATTCTTCATCAAGCTTCAGATTTTTCACCCGGGAAATCTTCCTCCTTTTCACCCTCTGTTTTCTTTTCCTTTGTTAAAAGCAGGACATGACAGCCTGCAGGGTGATGTCTATTGTTACGAGTTGAAAGATCTAGCATGCTCTGGAGTCTGAGAGAATGAATGAATTATTAACATCCTTCCCTACTGTTCCTGGTAATGTATGCAATGCTTGAAAAGGTTTTTCTTTTAGCTTAAAGAAGCACAGATATTAGCGGTTATTCAAAACAGCCTGGCAGACACAAATTTAATATTGCTTCACCAGGGCTTGATGGGAGTGAACTTTGGATCTTTCTGGCTGAACAGAAGAAAGGCAATAGTCCAGGAGAAGAAACAGCAGCTTTACAACAGCAACTAAACAGCTTGTCCCAGCAGCCATGGTAATTTGTTTGAGAGGAGGAAGAAGAGGAGGAAGACTACTGAGTTTTCAACCAGAAGGACTTGCCTACTGCTATCTAATTTTTTTTTGGATAACCAAGGCAGTTAACTTGTAAACTGTTACCTGCAGATCATTTTGTGGCCAAAGAGGTAAGAAATACGTTTAAATGACTCTTCTGTAGTATCTGCCCCATTCTCTAAATAGAAGGAGTGACACTGTCGCAGTCTCCTCCTCTGTGGCATCTAGTAATGGATTTCAGTTGTGGCAGACGAGGTTCAGGTAGGGTAGTAGGAAACAATTCCTCTCAGATAGAGTAGTGAGTTATTGAAACAGGCTGCCCAGGGAGGTGGTGGAGTCATCACCCCTGGAGGTGTTCATGAAAAGGGCAGATGTGGCACTGAGGGACGTGGCTTAGTGAGCATGGTAGGGATGGGTTGATGGTTGGACTAGATGACCTTACTGGTCTTTCCAACCTTAATTATTCTATAGTTCCATGATCATTCTTCTCCACATCCCCAGATACCTGCTAATGTGTCTGCCCCAGCTGTGGAGTTGTCCCTTGTGTTGGTCTTCTGCTGACCATCTCTGCTTATCCCCTCAAGCCAGTGGGACTACCTAGAGCTATGTGTGAGCTATATCCAACACACCAAGAACAACTTCTAGGACATATTTTGTGATCATCATGTCACAACTGTCTCATACCTCAAGAAAAAAAGAAATCGAGAAGGTTGCTTTGCCAGTTCAGCACACCAGTGCTGACGTGTCCCTAGATAAACAATGTGCCGTGTGATGAAGCATCTTGTGTTCTTACTTGCTCCTGAATTACTATATAAATAAATAGATAGATAGATAAAAAGGTAGCAATCAGGATCCGCAGAGGGATGATTATTCTGGTTAAAGTCTGATTTCTTATGATTTTGTCATTGGCCTCACACACTCCACAATAACCCCAGCTTCCTGCACAATCCTCTGTAAAATCACTTAAAAGTCTTTGCTCACTCTATGCTACTTTCCATTTCTTCCTAAGTCACAATATTCTTTCTCTGAAATATCTACCTTTATGTCCACCAGCTATTGAACTATGGACTGTGGAGAAGGAGTGCGTTGATGTGGGCATGCAACAGATAATCCAAAAACCTTGGGTTTTTAGTGCTATCTGTTGAGTATCTTCTCCGCATCCAACTATGAGTGCTTGCAGGGCTTGTGATGCTGCAATCCCAGTGTTAAGCTTCAGTTCACCTGGCTGATGAGCTCATGTGTAAGTGGAGGATGGATAGAAGATCTATGCTCAGATTGGCAGGATGTGCTCTCAATCATATTTCTGAGTGGAATTCCTCTCATGTGTGCCTTTGCAAAAGATACTACCAGCTGATGTGCTGGACCATAAAATTTCATTCCTCGGACCTTCAGCAAGCCAAGTGGTGAGAAAAATTTGGTTCCCCTTTTCTCGCACATGGGAAGCACTTAATTTTGCAAAGGAGGTGTTTGAGAGGAGGTAAGGAAACAATAGTAGATCAGAAAAAAATCTCCTTTTTTCCCCCCCAGGCTCTTTTCCTTGCTGAAAACCAAGGCATCTCAGCAACACTGGACTCCTTGTTTCTGTGTTTTCAAATACAGCCAATTTTCAATGCAAAGACAAAAACTCTCTGCTACAGCAGCTAAGCATCAACTTTGCTGGTGATTTCACCTTGGTATCACCTTGAGCACTGAAGTTTTCAGGATCCCAAGAGGGCAATGCATCAGATTTAAGCTCTTGTGGTAGTGGAAGGAATATGATGACAGAATCATAGAATAATTTGAGTTGGAAGGGACCTTTAAAGGTCATCTGGTGCAATTCCCCTGCAATGAGCAGGAACATCTACAACCTTGCTCCAGCCAGACAACAGCTGAGCAGGGGATTTATTATGTCTACAGCTCCATGCACCACAGTGCAGACTGTCAGGCATTGCTTTGTCTTCTTACACAGCTTGACTGTAGGCATCCAGTGAATCCCCCTGGATGGAAATAGGTCAGGATGAGCCTCAGCAAAACAAACTGGGCTCAGTCATGACCAAGCAGGGAACGCCAATCCAGCTATGCTTAAAAAGAGACTAAATGACTCATGGTGCCTTCAACATTCATGGAAGCCCAGCTCCTTTGTACTTTGAAGCAGAACAACACTAGGTGGCACTGACTTCATGGTGTGGAAGAGTTTAAAGGCACAAAGCTAGACGAAGCTCATGATGAAAGCAAGAACTTGGTAAACCTCACTTTGGGGAGCCTTCATAGAATCACATTAAGGTTGGAAAAGACCATTAAGATCATCTAGGCCAACCATTGACCCATCCCCACCATGCTCACTAAACATGTCCCTCAGAGCCACATCTGCCCTTTTCTTGAACACCTCCGGTGACACTGACTCCATCACATCTCTGGGCAATCTGTTCAGGGCCAAACCACACTTCTGAAAATGAAGTTTTTCCTAATGCCTAACCTAACCTTTAACCATGGGGGAATTTCTGCACCATATGGACATTTAGATTCCCATCTCCACAGTAATGCTTTTAAGACATTAGTGCCAAGGAAAGGAAGTGTTTCCTTCCTAACTAGGACACAATAAATAAATAAATAAATAAAAATTGAGAGAAATCAGAGCTTTTGTTTTTCAAATATGTCCACACTTAAATGCTTGTTAAAGTCCCACAGATACTCCTCCTCCATGACCTGTGTTGTTAAATATGATAATGCACATGAGTACTTTGTGAATTCATGCCTCATCCTGATTACAAAAGTCAAGTATCCTTAAGTTTTTTGAGGTTTTGCATCAATAATTTTGAAGTTGTCTCCTAAATGCAGCCCTCTTCCATAGCATCATATTGTTGGACTAGATGACCTTAAAAGGTCCCTTCCAACTCAAATGATTTTATGATTCAATTGTTTGAAAACTACTGCTGGAGGCCATGGTAAAGCACTCTGTGGACCCCATTGCTTCAAGAGGACTCTTTCAGAGTGCATAAACATCAGCTGCACTCAGGTGCTATGGGTACAGATGTGATGAAGTAGCTTGAAGCTGAATGAGGTCAAAGTAAAGGTTTGCTTAGTCAAGACCTGTCTCCAGAAATGTCTGGGATTCCACTTTAGACACTCAAATCTAAGTGCCTAAATGTGAAGCTGAACACCTTCCATACTGTAGAGATGTCCATGCAGGCATTAGGCAGCTAAACTTATTTTGTAGATGAGTGATAGATGGAGACCATATGGAATGTGTCTAAAATGGTACTGGCCTTGTGTTGCCCATGTCATGCGCTTTAGGATGATGTTGAGTCATTCTTCAGGCTCTGCTGACTACCTGCACTGAACCTCCATTGACTAAAGTGGAAACTGAGCATCCATCAAGTTAATAGATTAGCACTTGCGCTCTAGATGCCCAACATACTGCATGGTACCAAAAAGATAGGTATTATCTCCTTTATCTCCTTTTACAACATTGATTTGATTTTCCAATCCAGGTGATTTGATCTTATTCCATCAGGTTTTCTATGGGGAAAAAACAACAACAACAAAAACAAATAAACAAACAAACAAAAAAAAACAGTCTTTCCTAAAGCAAAAGAACTTCCTTTCTAGATGCAGGCACATCTATTCAATGCTGATGTGTGTTTCATGTCAAGCAGTAAAATTCTTGTGTGTCACTGTTTACACATCAATGTAAAGTACAGGATTAGGCTATAAAATGAACGTGCTGAATTCAGTTCATTTGTCAACAGGAATAAATTACACCATATGTCAAGTAGTGGTAGAGCCTCAGTGCAGAGCATTAATGGAACTATCCATTAATAGATAGGTACCACAGCCAGAAGAGAATAAACATTTGTTCCCTGAGTGTAGTGCATTCTTCCAAAAATCAACAGCTAGAAGTTAACAGAATAAATAGTGCTCAGAGTAAGAAATGTTAAAGGAAAACACAGAGACAAAATCCTGAATGATACTTTAATGGTAATTTCAGCTATTTATTTTTTAATGTAGGATATGCAATCCTGGATCAGTCCAAGCTGGACTTGATATCAATCCCTCCCTAGTCCAGCCTTGAGCCACTGGCTCTTATCCATGGTCATATATACACTCCAGTTCTGACACACTTCTAATCAGGAGTTGATCAGACCCTTTTAGTCCAAGGACTTTTCAACAACCGTGAGCTAAGAGGAAAAAAATGTAACTTATTCAGAGAAGTGGGGAACAATTACTGAGGTAAATTTACTACCAGAAATTTCTTTGGAGGATGATGGGATAGGAACATGTGCACTTAAGGTTAATATAGATCAGATTGCAAGTATTCATTTATCATTCACCATCTCCAGCTCTAAACGGACAGAACCGTGTACTATTGTGAATGTACAATACTTCCACAATTAAAAGTTTAATAAAGTTGACCTGACTAGGTAAGTGATCTTACCTTACTTAATTCACAAGTCCAACATATATGTCTGGCTCAAGCTTCATGGGTTCACTTGTTGATGGTTGGTCTAGATGATTTTAGAGGTCTCTTTCCAACCTTTATGATTCTATGATTCATTGACTCTCTGCTACAAAATTTTACATCCTGCTAAAACTTTAAGTTAACATCTGAGACTTATTTCTGCTATCTGCTGGCCAACAGCTTCTTAGAAGTATAGAAATAATGCTGGGATCTCCAGCTGTTAAGAGCATTGCACAGAACTTTGAGCACAAAAGTGCAGGTGAAGATAATAGGCTAAAGGACAAAAAGCTTTGGAACAAAGTATTCCTATTCAGGTTAGATACTAGGAAAAGAGTGGTAGTCCATTGGAGCAGGCTGCCCAGAGAGGTGGTGGAGTCACTGTCCCTGGAGATGCTCAAGAAACACATAGATGTGGCACTGAGGGACACGGTTAGTTGGCATGGTGGGGATGGACTGAAGGTTGGTCTAGATGATCTTAGTGGTTTTCCAGCCTTTATGAATCTATGCTTCTGTGGTTCTATTTTCTACTAGAAAATTCAATCTTAAAGGGAAAGAAAATCACACATATTATTAGCATTCAATTAGAGAATAGAGCTAACATCTTTTTAAAAAAATAGGTAGCATTTAGAAATGCTTTTTTTTTTTTCATTCTGAAGAGTAAGAAACTTCAGATTCGGGATGGTAGAATTTTCTGAATTTATGAAGTGCTGCATACCAGATTTGAAGTAGAGCTTTCCCCACAAAGTTATCATTTTATTTGGTGATCAGCAATATTCCATTAGCTTGTTCGTATTGTAATTGAACATATATTAATGCTAAGGGCACATCTTTAAACTTGTCACAGGCCTAGCCTGGAGCTCATGCTGTCAATTTTTGCTTCCACTTACTTCTATAAGAAAACATGGCAATGCATCACTGAATTTACTTATGCTTTCTTGTCACAACATCTATATTTTTTTCCTCCATCAGTGAGTTCACGCAACAGAGCTGAGTAGATGGAGAAAAATTGAGGAGGTTGTCTTAAACTAAGAAACAAGCATTATTTTGAGAAACAAACTCTTCATGCAATGCTCAGTTTAATTCCATATTCTGTTGGGCACTCTGAGCAACTTTTTATTTGGGAAAATCACTCAGCAACATTGCAAATACCACCACAGACAAAACAGAGGTGGACTATATGAGGATAAAAAGAGATGTCATTCACTGAATAATAACTGGATTCCTCTATCACAGGTGATGACAGAGACCACCAGCACTTTAGCTGCAGACCTGGATCATCCACAAGTACTTTTGGTCTGAGGCTGGAGCTGCTCTTCCTGTTCATACACTACACCAAGTGATACACATTCAACTTAAATAACAGCTGAAGTCAGGGCCCCCATGTCCACAGGTACTTCAGATAGATTGATCCCTGATGCTGCTTTCCTTTGCTTTTCTCTCTGTACTGTTGTAGCATCTCTTAGAATTCAAATGCTTCTATCTGACACGATCCTTTCATCTTTAAGCAGATGTGGTCCTGATATTACAATCCTCTACATGTTGTGTAATTATTATAACAGTTCCCTTAGGGCTCAAGTAATTATAACTGTCATTTGATTAGCTTTTTTTCACTGGCTCCTTTAAAGAAAAACTGCATACTTCACATATAACATATGCTATTTTATTTCCATAAATACACAAGTATCTCTCCTTAGTTTCTCAGTGACTTGATCTAATTTTGTGTTTCTTTTGCACACTCATTTCTAACTGAGGCCAGGTGGAAATGATGATCCCCTGTCTGATCACATTTTTGTTTATAATTTGGGCTTATCAGCATATCTAGCACAGATATTTAACCTACACATCTGAACCGACATGAGTTCTTCAGACATCTGCATGATGGGTTAACAATATATAGGGCTTATTTAAATATTTCTTCACATTAACATTTAACATATACAGGGTTAAATTTAACAGCTTTCCTAAAAATTTTTCTTCCAAGGAAAGATAAATCTCTCTTGTTCATTCCAAGCTATCTCAATGGCCTTTTGTAGGATGTTCATTAAATTCACCATCAACTTCAGGAAGCATATAACTCCTTCAGCTTTGTTTATCAGCTCTGATACAGCCACACATGAAACATCTGGAAACAAAGCGTACTTCATTCCCACACACAAGGCTTCCTCATGGTGAACTTGGCCCTTAGACTGTGGTTCCATCTGTTCTTGGTGACACGCCAACATATCCACAGCGCTCATATGTGAGTACCATATGCTTCAGATGGGTCAGAGCCCAGGCTTGCAGATCCACAATGCATACGCAAGGGCAAGCTGAAGGAATTCAGAGGTTATAATTAGCCAGCCATGGAGATTCATCCCTACAAAAGTACCTATAACCCAAATAATAAGTAGTTTAGGGTAGTGATTCACTGAGACATATAGAATGGGATGCATTTCTATTATGAGATGGTTCTTTCGCTACCCTGAAAATAAGTTCTATCAGTTGCCATCCTGCAACAAAACATCTGTACAGAATTGTTTTTCACTGGATTCTTCATCTCACAGATGGCATCTGCCATGAAAATGAGTCTGTGTCATGTGATATTAAAAGGAGTCAGCATATCTGGTCATCCAAACACAGCCAACTGCAGAAATATCTGCTGGGTACTAACCAATAAAGTATTAATGTGTTATCTTCTATGGTCTTGAAGAGGTTCATATCATTAACTGAATCATAGAATGGCTTAGGCTGGAAATAACCTTGAAGCCCACCAAGTTTCAACCCCTCCCGCTGTGGGCAGGATTGTCACCCACTAGATCAGGCTGCCTGGGGTCACATATGTTTGAGAATTGCAGATTCCTCTTACTTTATATTGGTGGTAGATAATCTACTCAACATTAGTAACTTAAAATCTGTGTAATGTTCCCTTACCATTGTTTGGTCCTATTTTTTTATAGAGATGACCACCTCATCACAGATTTTATGTTGCTATGGGCTGCTGCCAAAAGTTCTTTCAAATTGGTTCATGCTCATATTTGCACTTAATTTATTACTATCTGTAGGGGAACTGTTTGGTCATGGCTGGAGCTGAAGACTAACACCTTGTGGTGGGGTGCAGCTGGCCCAGGGAGCACAGGCAAATTGTTTGCACCTGTGCTCCACAAATGACCAGAAGGAATGGACCCAGGTGGAGTGCCCTGGGCTTACATAAGGGCCAGCCATGGAAGGGAGAGCATTTGTTGGACCTAGGCTGCTCCCTGTGAAGGTGTGCTGTGTATCTTGAGAGACTCTTTACCGGGTAGGTGAGGTTCAACTTGTCTTCCTGTATGACTTTTGACCTACCTGCAAATACTTTGCTTGGTATTGCCAAGAATTTGTCAGAAGCAATTTTGCTTCTTCATACGCAAAATGATCTCTGATGAAAGTCAGAAGAAAATCCCCAAAAGAGCAACCAGGTAGCATTTGAATTTTCTGAGAAGCCAAGGGATTTGGCTGCTAGCTTATGGGCTGCTGGACTGGAGAATCACAAAATCATTAAGGTTAGGAAAGTCCACTGAGATCATCTAGTTCAACTGTCAACCCACCTGCACCACGTTCACTGAACTATGTCCCTCAGTGCCACATCTACTGTTTTCTTGAACATCTCTAGGGACAGTAGTTTCGTGATGTCCTTGAATAGCACATTCCAATGTCTCACCACTCTTTTGAGAAGGAATTTTTCCTAGTACCAACCTCAAACAGGTGCCATTGCACCCCACCACCTCAGCAGCGCCATGCTGTGTGATGCCCACAGACCAGGCCGAACCTCGAAGTCTTTGCATGGTGACCTGTCTCCTGCCCTGTAAACACAACTGTTTCCCACAGGTCAATAACTTGTCAGGTCTAGCATGCATGATTACAGTCATTCAATGTTATATAGCATTTTATCTTTGGGTAACTGTTACTGAAAAACTGTCTTTATTAGTTAGAAGAAAAATAAATGACGCCAGTATCCAGCATTGCTGCTCAGCCTCGCAGCCCAAGTTTCACACCATAACACCGTGACAAACGCAGTTTAGTAGAAAGATCATGTAGAGCTAACCAAATGTTTTGGAAGTCTATCGTAGTTTCCACCAAAAGAGAATAAGAGAACTCAAGTGACTCAATTATTGGTAACTCTCTAGCCACTAAAAAGCTGTCCTTTTCTTCACAAATAAGCAGAATACACATACTACATCCCATGCTGTTGGTGCCAAAATGCCAACATCACAAATATTTCCATCTTGGATGTGTTTGCTGTTGGTTGTTATGTGCAAATGCACTCCAGAAATGGGGCAACAGAGTCTTACAGAGCGGTCCATGTCAGATTTTCATGCCTCCAAAGAGCTGAAGAAAATGGTTCCTTTAACTTTGCTTATTGATGTGTGTGAGTGAGGTGTCAGAGGGGAGAGTTTTCGTGATCTGTTCAGCTACAAAACAAAAATTGTGTTTCCTGTAAAGGAACCATCTGCTGAGGCAAAATGTGATTATTTGTGCCTACTTCAAACATAGCATGCTCTGTCCTCCAGTTTTTGTTTCAGTGGTAGTGGTACATATGGGTGGAAATTATCTCTTTGAAAGTGTCTATTTTAGTCTTGTTGACATATTTAGGAGCAAGTTTTGTCTGTATATCAGGCATCTTAGCTATCCCGAGCTCTATAAAGCAAACTTTATGGGTAAAAACTTTCCTTTGTGTCCCGGATCATATGGAGTCCCAGTAATGGAAACAAATACATGCAGTGACCTAAGCAAGGCCCTTGAAAGCCAAGAAGACATGCAAAGCTATAGCTGTAGCATCAGTTAAATTGATTAGGACACCTTCTCTGGTGTATAAGGCAAGAAAGACGCACAAGGACCCACCAACCCCTTATGTGCTTGGTCAGCGTGGAGAGGGTACATTTGGGATAATCAGAGGTCTACACAGAGCTGGAGGCTACGGACTGGGGTGGGAAGAATGCTCTTCTACTCTACGTGTGGAAATAATTATGAAGAGAGTGGCTGTGAAAAGTGATTGTAGGTCAAAATGTGCTTATTTAACAGCACAGAGCACTCGTACTTAGTGTACATTCATCAAGGAGTTAAATTTCATGTAAGGAAAGAGAAAAAAGGAAAAAAAAAACTTTCCTTTTTTCTTGAAAACAAACAACATGTCTGATTTTTTTCAGGCAGTAGCTTTGTTCCTGTTGTCTATCTTTCTCCCCTGGACTAGCAGGTCATTCAGTAGGGAAGGCTGATGCTTAGCCTCTCCTCTGCCTTGAGCAAGGAGAGACTCCTGAAACCCTGGAGACAGAAAAGCTTGCAAGTCTGCACAGAATAAATAGCTGCATTTGCTTGTTAGATTTTTCCATCTCACACTGCTAGTGGGCTCAGCAGAGAACGCAATGCCACAAGTTTGTGAAACAATTGTGTTTTTTTTTTCTACTGAGGTCTTGAATGCAAACGTTTGACACGTGTCTTGTTTCTTAACCACAGTGACAATATCTTCTTCCTCTGGGCTCCATGGGGAGGCAGATGCTGGAGGGGTTCTCACTCTTATATAATTCTATCATTCTATGATTCTTACTTCCCCTCCCCTGACTCATTCACCATCAGAGGTTCTTGGGCAACAGGAATCATAGAACCATTAGAGTTGGAAGGGATCCTTAAAGACCTTCTGGTCCAACTCTCCTGCAATGACCAGGGATACCTGCAGCATGATCAGGTTGCTCAGAGCCCCGTCCAACCTGACCATGAACATCTCCAGGCGTGGGGAATCCACCACCTCTCTGGGCAACCTGTTCCAGTGCCTCACCACTCTTCTCATAAAATAACTAGAGTAAAAACTTCTTGAACAATTAGTCTGTTAGTCTTCCAGCCTATTTCAGCTGTCTTGGAATCTTGATCCATGGGGGTTTACGGTTTTCCAGCCACAGTTACCACAAAACTCAGTGAATGCACATCTGGTCTCTAACCACCAGTTCCCATCTTCCTTCTCATGCCTTTGCCCCAGGGAAAGGTAATATAGATCAGGGAAGGTTTCTGGAGTCTGACAGGTGCTACTAAAGCATTAAAACAGGGTAAGAAAAAAACAAAGAATAAAAATGCGTACCCATACTTCTATTGTTTTTTTCTTTTTCTTACTTGCCACAGGAAACAGGCATCAAAAGGCTGTTCTGAGGCACCCACATGGGAAGGTGAAACAGAACTGCTCTCATAACCAAAGCACATTGTGATTCATTATCTTTTGCTTTTCCTAGAAGGAAAATTGAAGAAAATGGTACTTGTTTATGTGGAAATTTAAGAGACTTTTCCCTCTTGGAGGCCTGGAGGATTTCAAGCCTGTGGAACACTCCATGATTCGGAGGCTTCTTGAGATCTGAGGGGATACAAATCCATTGCTCCAGACCTCTATGACAGGAACTGACCTGATAGACTTAATCACCATGTAGGAAGATGTACGTAATGTCCTCCTGCCCCAGCAGTTGTTGGATCTCTGCACAGCATCCCACCTCAAATAGAAGAGAGAGAAGTAGTAGTTTAAACTCACTCTAGCTAGAAAAGCAGCACAGAGCATTTATTTCCTAGAAGGACTCACCAACCAAATCAGCTATGGGTATATCACATAACCAGATTGTGCAGACTCCTTGCACAAAGCTGTCAGATATTTAGTTTGGCTCTGGAAGTTAGAGAAATGATAAGTGGTGACTGAAGCTGATTGGATTGGTAAGAAAAAGACAGAGGTACTCTGGCTGATGATTAGAAATTTGTAAGGAGGAAAATGAAAATTGGGATGGTTGGAATTACTCACCAACTTGGGCAGAATTCAACAAAGAAACTAATTGAAAATAGAAAAATATTATGATACTGTATTTCTGCTTTTCCAAAGTGAAACAGTGGGACTTCAAGCAGCCTGTCTCTTCTGAGAAGTGGAGCTAACTATGAGCACGAACAAACGGGGTTAAATACAGGGGAAATCAAAGAAACCACTGAACCTGGGGCTGAACAAAACACTTCAGTCTGTGACCTCCTTTGGGTTACTTTGTTGATTTTTCAGAGAATGTCCCTCAGTGTCATCCTCCTCTGAAATCCTCTCCCGTTCTCACATTTTTGTTTTATTCTTCTGAGTCACTAAGACTAGAAATTAAATGGCTGTTCCCACTCTGTCCACACGTTATTTCAACTTGAGCTCCTTTGTCCTCACTGATGGGGCAGTCAGGATTGCAACCAAGCCTTGGTTCTCAGAGAGCACAGACAGGTGTAAGAGCCCTACAGTACTTCGCTTGCTTGGGTGGAGGGAGTGGTGGTGGTTCATGGTTTCAGTGTGTGGTGCAGGGCCCAGAGTCCTGCTCCTCAAGGCTTCACCCTGTCACCATGAACTATGCAATGAGGGGATGCTTTGGAAGGTGACAGACTTAGCCTGGAGTGCTTCAGCAAAGGTTATGACTTTGGAAATTTATTATTGCAGTGAAAAGGCACCAGAGGCAAAACGGCTCTCAGAGTTCCCTTATGGATCTTTGTTCAGCAGTGACTTAGAGCTAATTAATCCAGCAAAGGTCTGTGTACTTCAGGTCCTGATTACATCTGCAGTCCTGGCTCTACAAGGCTCATAACAAAACCTCTTAGAAATACAGTTCTGTTCGTATTCCTTTCCCAGACCCATGTGTCTGTAATAACGGTAGTAGAGTGATAACAGTAACAATAGTCAACATTAACAGAAAGCCAAACTTATGTGATGAGAAATAAGCGCTAACTATCGAGGTTCAGTTAAACAGTTCAGTGATAGCCAGGAGTCAGTGGCTTTTCAGATCCCCCATGTGATAATCGCACTGTTGGTGGTGGTGTTGCTAAGTAGGTGTATGGTAGTAGGCTAAGACGTGATTTTCCTTGTGGGATGTTCTGAACGCAGAAAGATGACTAGTATTCAAGAAAGCAACCAGATAAATTAGTGGAAGAAAAATCCAGGGAAATATATTGAATATAGAACCACAACTGGAGGAAGTTTCTGAACAGAAAGTGTTGCTCTGACCTGCTACTGTTTTGACTTGAACCCTTGTTCTCGTGCATCTTCTTTGAAGCACCGATGGGCATCTTAACTGTATTTCATCTTGACAGGCAGTGCTGTGATTAACACCTCCAATATCTGAAAAGTTCTGTGAAGGTTTGCATCCCACCTTGGTTAGATAACACTACAGAATAATGCTGCAGTTGGTTATTCCAGTTATCAGATTGTGGAGACATTTAGGATATCTCCTCAAGTATGAGATGACGTACAGGTGTTCACCTCATCTAAAATTACTGTTCCACAGAGTTTCTGAAGGCACATGCTGCACTCCTCAAATCAAATAGCCTTCTGTATAAAAGGTATCCTTGCACTACTACTTGGTAGTACCTGCCTGCATAGACTGTCTGAAACTGCAGGCAGAGATGGAAACATGAATTGTTGCCAGTGTTAACGGCACTAGAAACCACTAACTACATCCTGAGCTGCGCTTGGGGCTTAACGATGTCAAGTTTGGGTGCAAATTCAGCCCCGTGTGCGCTCTGAGAGAACCTTCTCCCACTTCTGATTAATGCATCCTAAGTTGTCAAGGGTTGATTCTAAATCCGTGATGCATTATCTTTCTGACCTTTTAGTTCCTGATTACCATCGCACTCTGTAAGATATCTGGCTTCCTCACAAAGCAAGAATTTCTCCTCAATCTCAGACTGGTCATAAAGTCTTCTATGTTTTCATCTCCTTTTGATAAAGGCTGTTATAAAGCACTGCTTTCATACAGCTTGTCTTGATGTGGAGTGCAGTACTCCTCCCATTCCTGCTGCACGCTTTCATAGTTAACTTCCTCTGCCTGAATTAGCTGAAAAACCTTAAAAGCACAAAGTGTTTACAGCTAGCTGTTGTCAGAAACAGAGCGGCCTTCTAACTATCTTGTCTTTTTGTGGCATTCTCGGCATGGCGATATAAAATGAAGCAGTGTCTCTCCTCTCTCCCTGAAGGTACGGTGCTGTTAGGGTTTATAACCAGATTTATCTTTCATCTTCCAGACAGTACACTTTTTATTAGTTCAGCTTTTCATTCCCTTCATATAGGGGTAAGGTAGCCAAAGCTACTTGATATGTCATGCTCATGTCTGCTGGCTTTCAGTGAACATGTTGTTGCTACAACTCTATGCTCAACATAGAATACAAAGAATATTTTTTTCTAAAATAATGCCTCCCACTGTGGGTGAAAAAAAAAATACATTAAAGTCACTTCATGTATTGATTGGCTTGTTACCATTCTGTGAAATGAGATAGGCAATTGTATTTGTGTTCCTATGTATAAATACATATATGTATAAGATTGTCACTAAATAATGTTTACAGTGGCTGTCAGAGTTGTCAGTCAATAAATCAAAGCCTGAAGGATTCTAGAAAGTTTGCAATGCTGAGGAGACAGCTTAATTCCATAAGGCACCTTCAGGTTTCTCAATCCCTGATGAATAAGTATTTACAAGGATTTATCTCACACAAATTGTCCCAGTGTTTTCTGAAGCTTCAAGTTTGGGTACTTGGGAATCTTAACAGAGCCTGATTTTCAGGGGATGACACTCAGCCTTTTATGAAGTCAATGTAATGAACTTTCCAGCAGAGCATTAAAAAGTCCAAGAGTAGTTCTAAAGGATTGATGGAAGTCTTGTCCTAAGAGAACTGCTTGAATTCCCTTCTTCTTGGCTTGAATTTCTAGAGTTTCTCTGGACGTGTTCAGCATGAATTAGTTTGACTACAGGTGAACATCTCTGAATTTCATGGCCTGTGCATTTCCTTGTGGCCTAAGTGTTGCTGATCGTGTCTATTAAATGTTCCTCCCTTCCTGAAACAGAAAAACATCCATGATATTAAGATAAAAAGAATAAATTCTTTCCTATAGAAAAAGAATTATAAAGTTCTGTTTGTGAACAAGTTGTTTGCACAGTTTAAAGGATTTTTCACACACTGCCCCATTTCCCACTGCACTGTTCCAAATGCATGTTTTAGTGAGCCTGAGGATTTTGAATTCAGGATTGCTCACAGGCTGTCGGCAAACTTTGGCTAAGCTAGTCATATTTAAATTATTTCTTTTTCTGCAAACATACAGACAGTCCACTAACACCCCGTGTTTTCTATGGTGTTTTCTGGTCTATGACTCAGACGCATAATTTCCATTAAAAGTAATGTGACTGAAACCCTTCATAGCCCACTGCACTGTGCTTCTCACCTACGGTAATTGCTCTTATTTGTGCTGTACAAAAATATTTACAGAAAAATACCAGGCTAGACTCATAGGTGACATAGGTCTTTGCTCAGAGAAAGTAGACTCGTAGTAAAGCAGGATCTCAAGAGACTTTCTCCTCCATGATCTATCCTAGGGTAGGATAGGCCCCGCCTATTTCAGTTCTCTGTTACATTGTCAAGCAACCATCAGAAATGTCATGTTTGAGGTCTGCCTTGAACTTCATGTCCCTTTAAGTTGTGCACTTCTGGATCTTGCCTAAAAGAGCCAGCATCTAATATGTTCTAGTGAAGTTCCAAAGAATATGCACATACACATATGCATACACACATATGTAATTCTTGCTGTCTGAGAGCCAGATTCAGACACTAAAATCTTTTTTGTGTTTTTTTTTTGTTCTCTGTCATGGAAAAGATGAGTTAATCATTCACCCTATGCTTGGGCCTGAATCTTAGTGTTTTATGTGGAGTTACATCAGCATGAAAATAGAGAAAATGAGAGAAGAATAATGCTCCTCTAAGCATGAAACAGAAGAGGTTCATTTTAGTTCTATTCATTCCCAGGCTTTTCAGCTGGGAACGTTATTTTTTTTTCTTTATTTCCTGTGGTCCANAAAAGATGAGTTAATCATTCACCCTATGCTTGGGCCTGAATCTTAGTGTTTTATGTGGAGTTACATCAGCATGAAAATAGAGAAAATGAGAGAAGAATAATGCTCCTCTAAGCATGAAACAGAAGAGGTTCATTTTAGTTCTATTCATTCCCAGGCTTTTCAGCTGGGAACGTTATTTTTTTTTCTTTATTTCCTGTGGTTNACATGAGACTGCTGTAAAAAAAACTCCCCTATTCTTTTGCAAGTTCTGCTTTGCAGCATCCAGAACCCTTGGAGCAGTTTCACAGAAAATGCATTCCTGAAGGACTTCTCACAGGAGTGATTGATTTCTGGTTGGTTTTCAACTTCATTGTAAATTGTGAGATGGGAAATACAAACAACATTGACTTAATCTTGTCACTTAAGGCACAAAAGATCAAATAAAAGTGAATGATTTGAGTTTGCTGTAAGCATCCAAGATCGATTTTATGGACTCACTGGGCCCATATCCTGCAGGATCTGGGAGCTATATCTATGTGACTTTTACATAAACCCAGCTCTGATTTATCCAAGCTGCTTGGACCCCATGCAGCTCATGGAGGTTCAATCTGCCAGCAGATACCCAGGGCAGTGCTCAATCAGAGCATTAGTTGGTACACTGTGCATTAGGAATCCCAAGAATGGCCACTTTCACCTTCTTCCAACTGCATCCCCTCATCATTTAAGGCTTTTCTAGTGTGGCTGAGCTATACCTATTTTGCGGACCATATACAGCAATAGGGGTGACTCAGGCCTGACAAGTATCGCACAAACCTTTGCTATGTAGCTGTAAAGACCCTCTCTAGCAATCCTATTTTGTGGGATGTATTGCTCTTGCGATAATTTTATCATTTCATTCTTCTGCCTATTACCCAGCACAGTCCACTAATGGTTAGAATCAAACTTATCATCTCAAAACAAATGGACCAGTTGACATTAGTTGCAAAAGCAAAGTAGAAAGAGGAGCTGTAGTGTGGCCACATCCAGAGCTGCAAGTCAAGCTTAAATGGTGGACAAAATTCAAACCTTTTGAATTTTCACATCTGGCAGTTGTGAATCCAAAGCCTGGTGTTCCTGGGGAGCTCACTACTGGGACCTCCCACCTCATTTCAGTTCAAACACACGCCGCAGGCACAGGAAATTGCTGCTCAAGAACACAAACCAAAAACTACAGTGATCTTTAGTTTCATTTTCGTCCCCAAAGGTGGATGATTCTCATTAGAAGCGTGAAAGGCTGAACAGAAGAAGGCACTGCTGCAGGGGACTGAGATGGAAGGAGCCTTAGAGGTTGTTCTCCCCATCCATCTTTTACAAGGCAGGATCAGCCCTAGCCAAGACTGTCTCAGTAAATGTTTTGTCTGAATTATTTTGAAAAGAAAAGCAATAAAGGAGTTCCCACCCCTTTTCCATGAGAGCTACACTAACATATCATTAGCCCTGGCATTAATTAGCTTTTTCAATGTCTAAACAAACAATACAAGATGAAAAGTTGGTTTCCCAGTCAAAAAGCCTACAGATGTTTCTCTGTAAACATTCTCACAAAAACATCACTTTTACTACTACTACTATATTATTAGAATTGTTTCACTTGCAGTGCAATATCAAAGTCTCAGAGTAAGGACAAAACTGGACCAAACCATCAAGTCAAACCATTGGTCAAAGTCATCAGTCTAACCACAGCCATCAGACAAAGCTATCAGTTAGGGCTTCCTGGAATACCCTAAACAACCAAAGAGAAAAACAGAGAGAGGCTACTGCCCTCATTTCTAAGCTGGAGATCTCTTTCTTAAAGGTCAGTGATTTGAAAGGGGATTAGAAAGTACAATGTCTAACCCAGATAGCCCCTCCTGAAGTTTCAGGCCAAGATGTCTTGTTCTCAGCAGACACAGTGAATTATACGCCTTTTCTTTGTCACCGCTATTAACATATTTGAAAGCTCTGGGTGTATCCTGTTTTGATTCTTGTTTCTCTAGATCTAGACATCCCTAATTGCTTTCATCTTCTGTCATGGCCACATTCTCTACACCCTTATCCTTGTTGCCATCTTCTAGGTCTCCTCAAGAAATATCAGAGCCCATCTGTCACTGCGGTCAACGAGAAGTTGACCTCTAAGTAGTCCAGCCTTTAAATACAGGCTTTTCAAGCAGCACTCAAACAGCAGGCTTTCCATTTTAATGGAGTCTGTGCTCAATGGGAGTTGTCCATTGTATTCAGCCTGGTTGTGTTTTTACTATTTAAGTAACAAATGAAACTTCAGTTGAAAGTACAAAAGTATTCTCTAATAATTTTGTTTCCCTCTCAGTTCCTTTTCCCCTGGTTTTGTTTCTATTTTGTCATTGTTGTTGTTTATTTGTTTTGTTACAGTATCTCGGGATAATTTAGAAACTCATAGGAACACAAGGGGATCACATCCACCAGGATTTATTTCCTGCAGCAGCACCCCTCTAATTAGCACTGAGAATCAAGCTGTGTTTCTTCCTGTTGCCACCAGAAAGACTCATCCCTGAAGCAGTTATAAAAACGCATGGTCTGTCCCGGTCCTGTGAAATCCATACTTTTCACCACTTCTGTATATTCTAGCAGATTTTGTAGTGAAACTCACTGTTCAGCTGTGGGAAAGTGTGGTAAAACCAGAAGTATTCACTTTTAAAATGTTCACAGTTCGGACACGCAGATCTAAACAATGTCAGTATGAGGAAGCCACTATTTTTTTGAAGGTGTGAAGTGAAATGGGTAGAGCAAAGCTTGTTAACAGATCTTAAAATGGAAACTGTTATTGTGGTGCAGGTAGTCAATCTTCTCTTGAAAAGTAAGTCCAGGGAAGTAGATTAAAAGCAAACCAAAATATATCATCTTGTCAATGAAAAGAATGCATTTTCCCAACAATTTGTATTGACAAAGCTGTACTGGGGTAATTAGATTAGCAGTCAACAGCGCTGTAGATCTTTTAACCTTTCCTTGAGTTTCTCAGTTATGTTTTGTTTTCTCTTAAACAGTTGATAGCAGCTGGAAAATAGGTACATTCCTACTCACAGAAAACCTTTCTCCAAAAAACCTTTTGAGCTTGACTTCCATTCCCGTATTGGCACAGGCTGCCCAGGGAAGTGGCACAGTCACCGTCCCTGGAGGTGTTCAAGAAAAGGACAGATGTGGCACTGAGAGACACGGTTAGTGGGCATGGTGGGGTTTGTCAATGGTTGGACTAGATGACCTTAATGGTCTTTTTCAACCTTAATGAGTCTATAATTCTGTGATAACTTGGTCATTTTTTTCCTCCCAAAACCTAACCATTGCTCAAATAAAACCTCTGCGTCTCTCTAAACCTTGTGTTACTCATATCCTCAGGACATCAGGGCTACAGCAACGCTCCTATTAAAAAGTCAGTTGAATAATACATTAAGGAGAACTTCTTTGTAAACATATCTTTCATGTCTTGTGTTTATTTGAAAAAAAAATAATAGAATGAAACAGATAGTTTTGCTTTACAGCTCAAGAGAAAAAATGCAGAGGAGGATGACAGGGATGATCAAAAAGTGTGGAACAGCAGCCTGAGGAGTAACAAATAAACAAGCTCAGACCCATTTCCAGTCTGAAGAGGTGGCTGATAGAGCACAAGAAAGGTCTATGACACTTGTGTCTCTCTTCTAAATGGTTTTCAGTTGTTTGAAATCAAACTGGCAGGCAGCAAGGATCATTCCCATTGCAATTCTCCTGTCTCTGTATACATTGGAAAATGAAAGTGAGTAAGCTCGAAGGGTGGGCTGCTGCCTGCAGGCTTCATGTTCACCAGTACATCCTCATGTCACATTCTAACACATAAAACACTAGCCCTCAGGTTCCTGATATGAGATAATCACTCTAGCAGGTAGGGGGTGGTAAAGAGAAACCCAACACATCTCTTGTTAGACCTCGGAGAAAGTTGCTCTGTGTTGTTGAAGGGAAGAAGACTCCAGCTTTCTTGAGCTGGATGCTGTATCACCCACACTGTGCAGCTGTGCAACAACTTCAAGCTGTAGCAGTTCCAGCTCTGCTTCATGGAACAGGTATATGCAGGGGGTGGTTACTGGGAAGTAGTCCCAAAAACCCCCTTCAGCAGCTCTTGTCTGCTCTCAGTCTTGTCTTCTCTTCAACTCTCAGTCTGCCAGCATCTGGACAGCCTACAGTTTCCCCAGACTAAAACAATTCCCCTACCAACATCAAATACTTCATTTCTTTGAAGGGGAGTGAGGGCAGTCAGTGTTTTGGGGAGAGGGAGAAAACAGTGTACTTGACTGGAACGTGGGAGGTGGCTAATCATAAGAGATCACTGGTAGAAATTACCAGAGAAAGCATAAAAGAAGGCAGGATCTTATCACCACCAGACATGGTTAAGAGCATTTAAGAGCAGAGAACAGATCAACAAATTTTTTGCCTCATGGGAGATTTGTGCAGCTGCACTTCAGGTTATATTTGAAAAAAAAGAATCTTATTTCTCACTGCAAGTGGGAGAGGCATATTAACCCAAGCCTTATTCTGTACTTCCAGTGAGCGTTAGGCAGCCTTTCAGTGGGGGAATATGTATGATTCCCTTGCCATAGAAGACCAAGTCTGAAAACTAATGATGGCACAGTATCAGAGACTGAAGGCCAGAAGTGTTGAGAAACACCTGGAGGGGAACTACCTGAAAGGAGGTTGTAGTGAGGTGGGGGTCGGCTTCTTCTCCCACTGTTGTGGTTTGACACTCAGGTAACAGTGATAGGATGAGAAAGAATGACTCTGAGTTGCCCCAGGGAAGGTTCAGGTTGGATGTTAGGAAAAAATTATTCTCATAAATAGTGGTGAGGCATTGGCACAGGCTGCCCAGGGAGGTGGTGGAGTCACACCCCTGGAAGTGTTCAAGAAATGTGGAGATGTGGCACTGAGGGACATTGTTAATGGGCATGGTGGGGGTGGGTTGATGGTTGGACTAGATGACCTTAGCTGTCTTTTCCATTCTGAATTATTCTATGATTTCAGTGAAAATCATGGAACATGTTTCAATTTCCTTATTTCTTTATGATTTTCAGGGGCATGCTCATACACCAACCATTAATTGACCAAATTCCCCTGGGAAAAAGCCAAGGCTTGTTTCATTTACCTAAACATAGACGCCTGATGCCATCTGAGATACCCAGCATACCTGGGACACTCAGATAAAGCCAGCTATGCAGGACTCGTGCCTTTCCGGATCTGTGGCTACAGGTTGAGTGTGATAGTGTGATACTCAGACACATCTAAAATGCCACTAGACACCTACAACAGAGCGACTGCATGGCACCCTCCAAGTCCATGTACCCTGCTACATAATCAGCTCCATTTTCTGTAGAGAATGTGACATTTAAGTGCAATCCAGCAAGTGATAAGCCTGCAAATGCCAAGAGAAGTTAAAGAGCAGTCTGGCACTTCACAGCCAACCAGATAGTCCCCAGAATACCATATTTTACTAACTCTGATTTTAAGTTTTTCTTTAACAAACGTAGCATGTCTGAATACGGATTATCACAAAGATCAAGATGTTCAGATCTGAAAATACCTCATGGCAACTGTCTGCTTTAACCTTCGCATATTTTACATATTTTTTTTCCCTCATAATCATATTCCACCCACCATAGGATTTAAGAACCAGAAGGCAATACTTCTATAGAGGATATTTTTAGAGCAAAATATCTGCTCTAAAATATAGTTAGGAATTATTAGAAGGTGTCCTGAAATAAATGTTCTTCATTAGACCCATGCTAATTCAGAAGATTATAACATTTTGAAGCAAGGAAGTATGTGCAAATAACATATGTCTCATAACTAGGAAATGGTCCCAGGCCTAAAGGCTTGAGTCTGGATCTGGATCTTACATCTTGCAAAGTGTCAGAAACTCCAGGCTTAAGATCCTGCTGAATAAAACATCAGAAACAAATTAGAAGTAAGAAGAATGGCAGGACAGGAAGATCCCAGCATCCAAGCTCACTCACAGGCCTACCAGGTGTGGAGACACCAGCTAAATTCAGGCACCAGGAGATGGTGACCGTACTTTAAGTCTACAGCAGATTCAAGAATTATGTACAGATATTATGGTTACAGAACCATTCAGAGGGCCTTTGACCACATACAACTGGCATTTGCCTGACAGCTGTTCATAATACCAGTCATATTTACCAGGGACAGTGTAGTACAGCAAGGACAACTGCATGGGGATAGCCACATCTTCACAGGAATGTGTTCATCTGTAAAGCTAAGGGGACCTTAAATCCCTCACTTTTTTTCCCTCTATTAGCATGTGGGCAGAACAGATGTTCTTATCTCACATAGATTTGCATACCATAGATTTACACCAGTATGCATCTGTTTGTGAGAGATATTTATACCCAAAGGAAATAGTGCTTTGGGTTGTAGAAATGACAGCGCATGTTGGGGAAAAAAAAAAAAGTGAGTTAAACCTGTTGTAGTTGGTGTCAGCTTGGAACCTGTGGAGAGCGTGGTTCAGTCTGCAGCTTACTCTTCAAGAAAAGCATGGAACAGTAGAGGGTGGAAATACAGTTTTCAGAGGCTGAGAAGACATAATCTACAGCAAAAATTGTACTGAATTGGAGTAAGTTAGTGTTAAGACAAATTCAAGGCAGACAAGTAGGCACCCTGTTAGTAGCAACAAATGGCTAAGGGAGAGAATAATAGGCCAAACATGCAGCAATGCGTGCTCCAATATTACCCCTCTCCAGCAGTTCATATTTCCAGGGCTTCATAAGCCAGAATGGGTCTACTGGAATTTGATAATCCTCAAGGGATTTTTAATTACAGATCATAGAATTACAGCATCATAGAAACATCCAGGTTGGAGAAGACCACTGAAATTATCTAGTCCAGCTGCCAACCCATTACCATTATATCACTAAGCCATGTGCTTCAGAGCCACATCTGCCCTTTTCTTGAACACCTCCAGGGACGGTGACTCCACCACTTCCCTGGGCAGCCTGTGCCAATGCCTCACCACTCATTCAGAGAAGAAATTTTTCCTAATATCCAACACATAGCAAGGAGACCTGAATGTGCATGTGTACTTGAAGCTGTGGGGTTTTTTCATAGAATCATAGAATCATTTTCGTATAATTTTTCCTATAATCTGATGTCCCACTGTTCTTGTACTTGGAAAGACTGGGAACTCATCTCTTGCATGTTGTCTCCATGACGCTCGTGATTTTTTATGACTGCTGCATGACAGGATAAGAAGTCAGAGGTTTCAGTTTCATTGTGAGGGATTTGGGTTGGATATAAAAGAAAAACTATCTTTCTAGTAGCAAACACAATGAGATATGAGATGTTGAAATACCTTACATGCTATGTAGATCAACCTCAGTTTGAATATGTGTCAAGAAGGCAGGCAATCAATGATAGTCATAATGCAGACCATCCTACTCTGAAAGAGATATCCACATTCGGTTAACTAAATTGCATTTTAAACTCACAGACTATTCCCCAGTGACAACCATGGAGCCTCAAGAGACTACTCAGAGGAGAGTAACAAGTTAGAAGAATCTTTCTCACTTGAGTCAATCAAGGCAAAGCAGAATTTCCATTGTTAGCAAAACTCCAGCAATCATTAGAAGATACTGAAAAGCTGTGACAAAGATTTGAGCCTTCAAACACTTTCTTTTCTTTTGTGCTCTTTGATGCTAAGCACATATAATACCAGTTCAATTCCCATAGATTCTTCTGACTAAGCGAAAAGTGTAATGAAGCTGCAAGCCAGTAGCTGTACTCTGCCTGGGCAGGGAATAAAAATGAAGCCACTGAACTGTGGTAGGAAAGAATAGCATCACCTAAGTTCCCCCATGCTTAGTGGAGCCCTGTAACAGATGCTCTGCTCTTCAATAGACTAATGCTGTGTTTCTGCTTACTAGGGTGCTCCCTCCCGTCCCAAACTTAAAGGAATTTGAGGGATCTGCAGCAGGCTTTCTGCCTCACCCATTGTCCTCAGCACCTTTTATGTGTAAGTTTTGTCCCTCAGACTTGGCCCTGAGCCTATGCAAGCCCTCAGAATCCATGAAGAGACAGACACTGACTTTAGGAGGACCTTACTTGCCCTAAATGACTTCCATGGTGACAATGACTACAGAAGGACTTTGTCTTTGAAAGGCATCATCATCTAAGCAAAGACACAACCATCCTCAGCACCAAGGACCTACCTAGATTCCCACATCCAAACAAGTATCCAGGCTCCTAAATTACAACCATATTATCATCCATTAAAACAAGTAGGAATATGAAACCTCAACAGGAGTTCAGTGTCCAAGGTCCCTCATAGAGCTGATTCCTCAGCCAGTGCCACCACTACAGCTAATTTTGCATCAGGAGGCTAATTTACCACTTTTCAATTCCTTCCAGATACTTTCATTATCCTTCCCTCTAATTAGCTAGGAAAGCTAAAATAAAATGTGCAGTGAATTATGGCTCCTCTTAAATCTATGTACTGTAATAATGGCAATTAATTTGAACAGGCCATTTAAAAGCTATTGTATTGAGCTCAGCACAAGCCCAGTGGACATGCAAAAGCCTTTTATAACTTGGTACGCTTTGCACTATAATCAATTAACTGCTAATTTAACAACAAAGTTCCCTTGCAGTGCCCCAGTTAGACATCATTACTGAACATTTTGCCATCACTTACTGGATTAATGTGACTAATCAAACAACTTTCAGCATGGAGTCAAGATCATGCCATGACACTTGAAAGGAGGTGTGCAAATCTCTCTATAAATTGTTTGAACTCAAAACCTACTTGTTCTGTATTGACAGAAGAGATTACTTTAAAGGCCAATAGCATTCTTCTGCCGTGTTTGTTTTGTTTTTTTTTTTCTTCTGTCCTGGGAGATCAAAACCAAAAATCTGTTCACAAATTCCAATAATGAATTACTATCAGAAACGTTCACTTTTTCATGCTCAGATACAGCTCATTTGCTCAAAGTTGGCAGGGTGGTGGGTGGGTGACAGTTTCACAACAATGGTTAGTTCAAAAAATCCCCACCAAATTTTCCATCAGTGATGAAATCTGAATCCTTTAGCTTCACCTGTGCATCTGCTTAGAGGACCTCTCTCCATACTGGAGCTCAACTTCGCCTATAACTGGGAACTCCTGCTGGCCCTGTTCATACCCCACTGTACCCAGTAGAAGGAGTTCATAGAATCACAGAATGGTCTGGGATGAAAAGGACCACAGTGATCATCTAGTTTCAACCTTCCTACCATGAACAGCATCACCAACCACCAGACCAGGCTGCCCAGAGCCACAACCACCCTAGCCTTGACTGTCTCCAGGACTGGGGCATCCACAACCTCCTTGGGCAACCTGTTCCAGTGCATCACCAGTCTCTGAGTGAAAAACTTCTTCCTAATATCTAACCTAAACCTCCCCTGTCTCAGTTTAAAAC
>PPHD01001900.1:0-39176 GCA_002909625.1 Bambusicola thoracicus
GACCAGGCTGCCCAGAGCCACATCCAGCCTGGCCTTGAATGCCTCCAGGGATGAGGCATCCACAGCCTCTCTGGGCAACCTGTTCCAGTGCGTCACCACCTTCTGAGTGAAAAACTTCCTCCTAAAAATATGATTTTGAGACTTTTAAAACATAGTAAGAGTAGTTACAAAAATCCATTTATTTTCTCAAGTATTGCCAGAAATTTAAAATAAAAATAGTAATTAAAAAAAAAAAAAATCGAACAGTAGCTATTACCTAACATCACAGTCAAATGGTTAGATTTGACAATTACATGCCAACACTATGTCTTCCCAGTAAAGCTGAAATAGAAGAAAGCCTGAGGTCAAGGCTAATTGCATTCACTAATAGTATTTATATCACCATCCTGATTTTGGTAATGCAATCATGCCAAAACATATGCAGAAGTATATCACTGAAAGGAAAACACATCTTAAGGAAGAGAATTTTTATTAGCAAGTGGCATCCTACACCAGTATGTGTATCTTCGTAGCCTTACTACATACTTTTTAAAGGCTAAGCACTGTAATACTCATGTGGGAATACACTATCAAGTTGCCACAATTCAATTAAATCACATTCTCTTTCACCCATTCAGAAATCCAGCAGGTCACGCTTTTAATCCCATAATCTGCTGTTTCTTATACCAATCTTTTATTTCTCAAACATTGCTTTATAAGTCAAGAAGCTTAACAGACGAGCAGAATTTTGTTATATTCTTTACCAGCTGAGTGACAGCCTTTGATAATTTCAGGCTTTCAACACTCAGCAGTGTAACAGAAAAAAAAGAAAGCTGAGAAGTAGATAATTCTGACAGTGAATAAAAACTAACAGGCACTACACATGAACTCTACCAAACGCCTATAATGAAGCAATGTTTCCAAGTCTGTACTGCAAATCAGGTTTAAATCGGGCATTTGAAGGAATCTCAGAAGGCCAAGAAACACTACAGAACTTTGCAAAAAGCCCTATTTTCATTATCACATACTGAGTTACCTACAGTCATCACTGTTGTACTGAAGTGAGAATGACTTTAGCAGCAAATAGGCAAGGATCATTTAAAAACATCACAAACTCAAGTCACTCTTTATCTTCTTGCATCCACTTTGGTACAGATTGTGGCTACCTGGTATAGCAGGTGGAGGACACGTACAGCATAGTTAGGGAAAAGAACGGATACAGCAGGATATAAAGAAACCACTTGGACTGCTGTGGTGATGCAAACATATGCCTAACACTAGTCTGCACCTCCCCAGGTGCAAGATTGGGCTACCTCCCCAAGGCATGTACACATAAGCACACCACCAGCGCATGTTTCACCAACACTAATTTGGATATATTAACAGAAGCCAGCAGATGCTTACATCTTTCAGAACAGAGAATTTTGTGACACTTCAAGAAGAGAGTGTCTCCTAACCAGTAAGTAGCCCATATGGTGGCTGCTGTCACAACCACAATTGCTTACTACTCCATTTGTCCTGTGGTACCCTGGTCCGTGAAGCCAGGCTAAAACCAGTCATACAGCAGTCAAGGAATACAAGCTAAAATACTCAATGATAATAGCAGATAGCCATCTATTAATATCATCTGCGTTCTATGCATTTTCCCCTCTGCATTTCTACACAGTATAAGCATGCAAGAGAGCTAAAACAGAGTACACAGCAACTTCAAACAGTTCTTACTAGATTCTACTGTGGAGTTTTATCTGAAGAAAATTGTGAATATATGCCAAGCATCATGTTGGTTTATTTTATTTGTGCTATTTCATAAATTAACAATTATATACAATTCAAATACAGCTCGTGAAAATGGGAATGATATCAGTTTTCTTAGACAAGTCACAATATTCTCAGAAGTTTTACTGAGAGATAAGAGCAGTCATGCTTAGGATATTTAGCATCGTACAAATTAAAACAGTGCAGTACGTTGCTTGCTCCTATGCACACCAAAAACTAATGCAAACGTAATAATATTCCTCATTTTCTTCTTGCAGATAACTGTAAAAGGTTCTGAACCATATTCTGATGGCTTGCCAGCAGGTAGGGAGAAGAGATGGAGTTTGGTGTCTAAAGACCCAGAGAGCTTCCAATGTCTCTTTGGTCTACATTGCTGAATATTTAGCACTATACATAGCTTGAAACTAAGCAAATATTATCTTGTTCTGTGTCCATGTGAATCTCTTTCCTTCTGCAGTCTTCCACAGGGAGCTTCACCTCTCTCCAGAGTTCTGAGTCCAGAAGATGCATCTTCTACCATCTCCTTCTTGTGAATACAATTGGTCTCTTTGATCAAATGTGGGGGATCTGCTTAGTATACTCTAATCAAGGCCTATAAACAATACGACAGGTGTTAATTTTAAGACGTTTGTAGAAAACTATTAACAGAATGACATTAGGAAGAGATTCTTAGAAATACAGTTAATGTCACTTACTTCACACTAGCTCCCAACAGATGAACAGATTGCTTTCCAAAGCCTGCAGTTACAAAAGATGCAGGAAGTAAACAGTATTCTTGGGCCAAAACACAGAGGAATGGGGGCATGAAATGTGATCGCTGGTTCACTATTCCAACACACAGCCACAGTGTGTCAATAGAACTTATTTTGGACTGCAACTGCTAACACGGAAAGCCAAGGACCTGAGGTTTTTTTATGCTTATTTTACATTTTTCTTTCTAAAAGAAATGGGGAAACGCTGATATTGGATTACATGAAAGTAGTATTTGGAATGTTCTGAATATTTTATCAGAATGCTGCATATTACCTCCTGCACATTTTCTTCATGTTTGTGCAGTGCTAGATACAGCTGTCTCTCCCATCCCAAGCCAGTTATAAGGAATGTTTCGAATCAGCTTGCATTACTGTTATACTTATGACCACTGAGGCATGTTAGTATAACATGCTAGTGTAAATCTGGCACATTTCTATTGTTTAATCTACCACTGTCCCCAAAATACATAGTTCCCACCATATCCTCCAAAGGAGAACAAAAAAATAGTGTGGGAAATGTGACCTGTAAATAAAGACTGAAATTGAAACGAAGTAAGCATTAATACACACCTGCTTGAGATGTTTTTCTCTCTTCCAGTCAGGTTCAGCTGGATTTCAAGGAGCTCCTGGTTTCTCCCGAAGTCTGCATCCTTCCAGTAAATTCACTACCACCATGCACCTCTCGAGCTCTTTATTTCCAGGTGTTATTGCAGTTCAACGACATTCACAAAAGGCTTTAATTCCACTGCATCATCCAACTCCATCTAACAGCAGAAATGCATGGTACACATGCGCATGCACAGTTGTGAAGAACAAATGAGGGTCATAGATGTCCTCTTTTCCATCTCTATCATTCTGTGTGACTCGTGCAGTTCCTCTCATTTCATTCAGTGTTGCACAATATTTTACCTTTAATTTTGCCTCTACTTTACAACATCCCAAAAAACTGTTAGGTATCGAGGATTTCCTTATTTTATGCTTATGCAGTTCCTTCTCCACAAATGCTCTGGGAAAATGAAGCTGTTATTATCTAGATGTACCCTCATGACTTATCTGCACGCTACAGTACCGAAGGCCTGCTACAGAGACATCTTTAACATCTGAAGAATACAGCACAATATGAGGGAGAACAGATAAGAGATAGTAGAGAAATGGTGCTGCATGTAATCCTATGCAACTTGACTTCTTCCAAAGCTTTACTCAAGTGGCTGCTATTACAGGGAAGCAGGAATTAGAGGATTGTTGCTGATTAGGCTAACAGCGTTGGCAAGAACATATGCTGGGTGAATTCAAGGGGGCAATGTCAATTGACCAGTCTGAACTGAGAATACAGTGGTGTTATTTCAAACTGGGTGTGGGCATATAAAAGGATACTTTAAAAAAGAAAAAAAGGAAAAGGAAAATTTCCAGTGCCCCAGGTTACATTCTGATTAATTTCATGCAATGGGCAACTTAATAGAATAGGTTCAATCCAAAAAGAAGTGTGAAGTTTTGTTCCAAACATAATTTATTCATCCATGATTCGTTTTCTGTGAAGTTAGGCTTGAAAAATGCATTGTATCATTTCAGTTCAAATTGCTCTGCTCTGTCCATGAAATCTGTATTCTTTTATCATGCTTGGAATTATTAATTCCAGGAAATCCAGCATTTCCAACTCTACCTGGGGGCACATCAAGAAAACCTCAAGAAATTCTTTATTAAGCAACAGCCAGGATATAACACCCAGCACTGATGAAGAGTAAATGTACTTCAAGAAAGAAGTCCTGGAAATAAGCACAGGAATTTCAAGATGAAGTCTGACTATCTACCAGAAGTCAGTTGTCAGTATAATTAACATGTTTTCATCACAAAAGAGTAGTCTCATTCATGTAACGAACAGAACAAACTCTTCAATGTGCATTGCTTCCGGCATTTCAAAGAGATGAAAAGGAACACGCGGCAGGACTGCTCAATGTGTTGCATTTGAGCTTCTCTGAATGCTTTTGCAATTTATTTCTCGCTTTCGTAGCATTTTTCTGAAGTTCTTTGAGTTATTTTTGCAAGGGTTGTTTTCAACTGACAGTAAACCAATCATTTAGAACTTCCTTACAGAGAAACAACCTTATCTGTTGTTATAGGCATATTCCTAGTGAGCTTGTTGGCCGAGTTCAATAGATAGCATTAACTTCCACAACACAAACCTGTATATTTAAGAATGCCCACTGGACACCATCAGGCTTACAGGAAACACTCAAGGTGGACAAAATCAGTTTATTTTCAATCCAAAATGCTGCAATCAATTATTACAGATTCACTCACAACAGCTCCTGGATCTCACATTAACTACCAAGGCATCCAACAGCCCCAGTATAAGCAGCCCCTACTCCTCTCCCCATTTTACACATTACCTCAGAATTCAAATACAAACTGCAGCTTTCCAAGCTGTCCAAATGCATAAACATACATCTGTGTATATATTATATGTATAATCAAATATGCTACTTCCAATACTGACCTGTAACGACAGCAGTGTGTTCATCTCCACATGATATCTGGACTGGCTTGTCATTTTTGAACCAGAACTTGCTAGGAATGTTTTCTGCAAAGTTGCTTTTTCCAAAAGTAAAAACAGCCCCCGATTCTAAAACACAAAAAGCCAACGTCAATTTTCGTGAAACTCAATTTTTTCTCATACCTTTTGTACGGCAAACAGGTACTGAACCAGAGAGATTACTGTGTTACAATGGAGAAATGAAATAAAGATCTTACCTGTGTCCTGGGCTCGCAGAAGGGCTCCAAGAGAAGGGATCTCCAGCTAGAGATCCTCCCTCCTTGGGAGTCAGCCCTTAAATGGGGTCTAGGAGAGGTGCAGCCAGGTTCCCCCCTTCCGGTCACTCAGGTGAAATTGTGTTCACCTGTGCCCCTGCAGCTGACTCAGTGCTCGCCTCAGGTGGTCAATCAGAGGTTCAGGCTGTGATTCAACTGTTCAAATGGTTACAATCTTTATTTCATTTCTACTTTGTTACAGGATAATCTTTCCAATCCAATACCTGTTTGCCATACATGCTTATACTTGAATTCAATCAGGTTTTCCCAATTGAATTAGAGCAAGACACACACTGCTAAGAGGTGGCAGCTCAAAGAACTGACTGCTCTTCCTCACTCAGCCAAAAAGATACACATGTTCTATAAATGGCCCCCTAAAATCAAAACCCTCAGCCCTCACGACACTGGTTGTCTCAACTGCCTTTGATCATACGGCTCTCACAGAAACAAACCAGTCCCACAATAAAACCTGGAAGGCTCTTCCACTTCTGCACAGTTTTCTCACTTCTTCCCACTTTTAGAAGCATCAGCAATGTTCATTTGCCCATTGCTCAAGCATTCTGTCAAACACTTGGCTTGACAGAGAGAAGATTTTCTACAGGAAAATAAATGAACTTACTTAAGTTGTCAAGAAATGACAAACTTTATGTCTTAAGCATATAATCGTTCTTGAAGGAGACAAGACTTTTCTTTGCAGACTTTTTACTTGTTTGAATATACAGGTTTGTGATAGCACAGTACATATAATTCTATGTATAACATTGCAGTCACTGGAAATATGTACATGGAAATGCTTCACTTGCATCAATGCCCACAACCCAGCTCCAAAAACAAAAGCTCTGTCTTCAGCTGAAAGCTTGATACTCATTTTGAGAAGGTTCTTTAATAGAGAACTTTCTGATATCATAACTTTCTGATAACATGCAAATGATACGTTACTTTATACACCAGACTCAGAAGACATTTACAGAATTGCAGTTACTACCTCTTTAGTTGTCTCACTTTTATTAGATGAACCCTTGTGCAAATTCAAGCTTTTGAGTAAGTCATGGAATGGCTTGGGTGGAAAGGGACCTTAAAGATCACCCAGTTCTCCTTCCTGCCGCGGGCAGGGTTGGAGCCCCATCCAACCTGGCCTTGAACGCCTCCATGATGGAGCACCACAGCCTCTCTGGGCAGCTGTGCCAGCGCCTCACCACCCTGTGGGGAAAGAATTTCTTCCTAGTATCTGACATAAACCTCCCCTCTTTTAGTTAAGAGCCATTACCCCCTGTTCCATCACCAGCAGACCACATAAAAAGTTGGCCCCCTCCTGCTTTAAGCTCCCCTCAAGAACTGGAAGGCCACAACGAGGTCTCCCTGGAGACTTCTCCAGGCTGAACAAGCCCAGCTCCCTCAGACAGCCTTCATAGGAAGGGTGCTTAGTTTCGACTCTCCAGCCTGCCAGCCACAGTCTGCATTTGAGCGCACATCCAGTGATCTATCCGGCAAGTGGAGGGTCCTCCAAACACTTTTTATTCTAAAAGCATCAACTGAAATAAATGAATACATTCTTAATTCAGTCTATATAAGAAACAGGATAACTTAATTCACAAACGTCCCACCTATCTCAATAAAAAACTGAAGTCTCAGCCGTCACTCTGGAAATTAAATCCTACCGATCACACAGTTAAACTTCACAGAACACAGACGAGCCATTTCGCCGTGTCAGCACCGAGCAGACAATGAAGCTGCCATAGGTCCATCACACAGCCAAGCTTTCAACCCCTCAAACAGTCCGCTTAACACCGCGCCACTGCTCCGCGCCTGTGAGGGAAGCGAGGCAGCCCCTGCGTCACCCCTCACGGCAGCGTTACCGCGTCCTCCCCTCAGAGGACGGAGCACACGGCGAAGGGGGCAGGCAGACCGGAGGGAGGCGGGGACGGCCACAAAGGGCACGGGACGAACGAGGTGGCCCCCTCAGCCCGCAGCAACGGGCAGAGAAACCTATCCCTCGACTCACCGGGCACCGGCAGCTCTTCCTCCTCCGCGGGTTCGGCCATAGCGACGCGCAGCCAGCGCTCGGCCCCGCGCCCCATGCAGCCGCCCAGGCCTGCCGGAAGTAAACAGAGGCCCTGCCACGGGCAACGGCCATAGAGAGCGCCGGCGAGAGGAGCCGCCGGCGGTGGGGGTGGAGCAGCGCCCCCTGGCGGTCGGCGGTGGAGCGGCGGCGTAGCGGTCACCCGCTGCTGCCGTCTGTTGCAAACCAGGACTCTGCGGTCTTCCCGGCTGTAGCGCCCATCGCATGGCACGCAAGTCTGCAGTTGCGATGTAAAGCAGGCAGCAAGGGCATTGGTTTGGGATTTCTGTCTTCCAGCAATAAGAGTACGTGGGTTGAGAAATATCGGGAAAGAGAAAATAATGTACTGTAAACCTATATTGGTGGAGAGAATGGCAGATTTGGATAAAGGAATTATGTCAGTTTTGTCATCCAATACAAACATGGACTCGACTGTTCTATTAAACTGTGTCTTCTATGAGTTTTTCAACTCTACACCTTTTGAATACCGCTGGAATTTCTATTGCTACAGTTTGATGGAATCCTTTGCTTTTTCTTCTTTTTTTCAGTTTTTGTCTTAAATTCATCAGCTAAAATGTCTTAAACTAAAGCCAGACTTCAAAGCAGTGCGGTTCCCTCATCACCCTTATGATGGGAATCACCCTTATGGAAATCACCCTTATGATTTCCAGTGTTCCTCAAAGGATTCAGCAGTGACGCTTTTTACAGGGAAGTCCCTCAAACATAGTGAAGAAAGGAAATGCAGTTGGTATCACGGTGAACACATGCATAGAAGATGGCAGAGAAAGTCAGCTGCCAACAGTTCAGGGTCAGAGTATGTCCACTGACTTCTTTTAGTCTTGTTTTCCAGGTTTCTCTTCCCTTCTTTTAACCATTTCTAAAATAAAAGTAGATGAGGGAGTGAAGGCATCCACATTACTGGTGAGGGTCTGAGCTTTGGAGATGAACTTTGGATGAAGAGCTGTATGCAAGTCAGCAGGAACAGCCTCAGATTGTCAGCAAAGACCAGGCTGTGCATGTTGCAGTTCCTCACATTGGCCACCACAGTCATAGAACCACGGAATCATTAAGGTTGGAGAAGACCTCTAAGATCACCTAGTCCAGCAGTCAACCCATCCCCACCATGCCCACTGCCCGTGTCCCTCAGTGCCACATCCACACTGTTCTCAAACACTTCCAAGGATGGTGACTCCACCACTTCCCTGCGCAGCCTGCGCCACTGCTTCACCACTCTTTTGGAGAAGAAATTGTTCCTAATATACGATTTGAAACTCCCCTGGCATAATGTGCAGTCGTTCACTTTTGCCCTATCACTGTTACCTGGGAGAAGAGGCTGACCTCCACCTCACCACATCCTCCTTCCAACTCCAACTCCTCCAACTTCCAGGGTCCCTCATGGTCCTGGCCCCCAACGCCAATCTGCTCTGCTCCTGCTGTTCTATGATGACTCTTTCACCTTTTTCTCCTAGGACAAATATTTCACAAACAGGAAATTGCTGCAAAATGATATTGACACAGTGGTAATATGATGATCTGGCACAGAAGAGCACAAAGTGAGTTGTGTAATGGACACTGTGAAGAGTCTTTATCTGTAGAATTTGACCAAAGAAAGATTCTGTTTCGGCCCCAGCCAGTCTCAGCCCACACTGGTAAAATCAAGTATAAGATCGTCTGTTCTTTGCACTCTGCTTGTTTGCACGGCAACACAACTCATTACCTGCTCCATACAACTTCATTTCTCTAAAACTCTATCTACAGGACTGAGAGAAAAAGTGCGCAAAAAGATGCTTTTTCATTTGAAGAACTTATACCATATTACAAAATTAACGCAGAACAGCAAGCATCTGCCACGACATTTTTGGTAAGCTTATCCTTTAGTTTTGTCTGGCATTTAGTGACATTTAATCAGAAAGCCGGAGACAAAAGCAATTTAATTTTGTGAAGGAGTGACAGTTTCAGATAAAGGTTTCTGCTAGAATTTGGAGTGCTCTTTTTTCCCTTCTGAGGCAGCAAGTGCTGAGACTGGAGGATTTTTCCTTTTAATGTTTGTGAAATCGTATTTATTCTTTCCATGGGATTTAGCTGCACCAAATGAATGCTTCTTCTTGAGTTCAGTGTACGCTGCAGGTACTGCAGTTGATAAATATCTGAATAAAATATGGAAAATCCTGATTATTTAAGCAGTGTTTATGACAAGTAGTGGGAGTGGATTATTTCCTTGAAGCTACAAGGTGAATCTCACTTTCAGTGTGTTTGCTTTGATTGTTTTGTTTCATTTATTATTATTATTATTAATTATTATTATTTCTACTTAAACTTGAGTCATACAGGAAAAGCATTATGTGATATAACATCCAGAATTAACCACGGAGACTTGTGTGTGTAACTCGATTTCTGATTCTTCAAGGGCATCAACTTGCCTATCCCTTGTGGCTTCGGATAAGCACCTATCTGACAATGTTTCTGAAAGACACCTCTAATTCTTGTGACATGTCAAGAGTCAAATTAAGTTAAAGACTTGAAACCTAATTCTCCATCCACCTCTATTTTCATGTCGCTGTCAATAAGAATAGAATTAACGGCATTATGTAACACATGATCAGTGTTAGAAAGCAATACACAGGAAATTCACGTACTCAGAAAGCCTAATATGCATTTTTATTCATCATTTCTACATTGCCTCAGATTTAATAAAAAAAAAAAAGTGTTTTCCAAGTTCTTTGATTTATCTATGACAGTCCTAAGGAATTCCTGAAGCCCGGGTGATAATTTTTTTTGTGCATTTATGAATTTTCACTGCTGGCAACTGGTGCAAACTTTGTCTGGTTGGTAGTGATGACAGAAAGGCAAGCATGGAAAACAACTGCAGTAAACCCCGGATTTCAAATAAAAGAATCTAATTTACTAAGCTTTCTATATAACATTGTTATATAATTCTTAGGGGGTTTTTTACACTATATTGTAGCATTGGTATAAGCTATCCATCATCACTGTCTTACAAATACTACAAGATAAGAACACTGTGGTTGATACTACAAGATAGCCCAATATCTATCAGTCTATATGCTAGTAATCCAAAGTGATTTCTTTCCCTGGTCGGAATGAAATATGCCAACTACTTGACCTTGCATTTCTGCCTGTTATATTTTAACTTCAGTGTGTTGTCTCATGCCTCTTCTCTGGAATTTATTTGTCTACTTCTGCCTCTGTTTCTGAGGATGTGGACAAGGGAAGGGAACACATTTCCGAAGGTCATAGCAGTAAAACAGAATCACGATAGGAAAACAGAGATCAGAAAGGGATCCATAGTCCAGTGTTCTTGTAGCCTGACAAGAGCAGATCATGTCAGTTATAATTTGCTTAGCCAGGTCTTGAAAATCTCCAAGGATGGTAATTCCAAATCCTCTCAGAGTAACCAATTTTAGTGCTTCACTGTCTTCTCATGCAGAAGTTAATGGGAGATGACAATGGGCAGGTGGTGTAATTGAGCTTGGCGTCAGCTTAAGAGCTTAAGAGGCACCCACTTGGAAATATGGAACCAGTAGCTGCAGAACCAGCTGTTTGCATTGGTTTGTACT
Organism: Bambusicola thoracicus; assembly: GCA_002909625.1. Taxonomy (NCBI): domain Eukaryota; kingdom Metazoa; phylum Chordata; class Aves; order Galliformes; family Phasianidae; genus Bambusicola; species Bambusicola thoracicus. The sequence goes on from PPHD01001900.1 coordinate 10,950, forward strand.
CCATTTCATCAGACCAGTTTAAAAATGCTGCCTTTTAAAAAATATGGTAAGCTTGTACCCATCCAAAACTTCAGCTAGAGTGCATTGCAAAGTGTGCTATGCTAAGGATGGCAGTTGGTACGGTGCAAATGAAGGGGCTAATCTGTCACTTTATCAGTTATCTTAAGCCTGTGGAAACACGAGCTTGGACTCAACTGTTTTATTAATACACCTCATCTAAAATAACGGAAATTATACTCTGGGTGATCATCAACATCTCATTTCATGTGAGTCTAAAGTCATAAATCTAGTTGGAGGCTCTGTGCACTCCTTGAGTGAATACACTGCGAGTGCTCTGAATGTCTCTGGTGTGACAGGAGAAGGGCCAGAGCACATGGAAGCACTGTTTTTATGATTTGGTTATCCTCTTTCCAGGTCCCTTGAGTAATCAAGAAACACGTATAGGACTGCCATCATTTTTGTACATGTGAGTGGAATGTGGTCTGTGTCCTACGCATCCACAAAGCACTTGCTCATGTTCTGTACCTCAAAAGGCAGTTTGTAGTCTAGTTAGATGCAATTTCACCAGGCCCTGTGTGGCTATGCATTTGGCTTTGTTTGATTAAGCAGCACACAGTCAAGCCATACACTCACTGGAAGGCTTACAGTACAATCGCTTCTGCTGTGATCAATATACTGCACTGTGGCATGTCGTGCCAGCATGACCGTGAACGTTATCGAAACCAGTTAAAGCAGGCCATCAAGCTGATCCAACTGGGTCAAATGAGGGGAATGGGAGAGATTTCAGCTGCTTACTTATTGGCTTTTGCATGAGTACGATTTCATGTCAGATGCCAAAAATGTTTTGGTTTTTTTTCTCTTTTTCCACAGCCGTGGGCCACCAAATCAAATGAATGTTTGTCTGAAAGGCCGTGACCTCCTTACTCTACAGAACTACACAGCAGATGAACTGAAGTATTTGCTATGGGTGGCCTCAGATTTGAAACAAAGGATAAAGGACAAAGGAGAGGTAAAATGCTTTAACTGATATCTAAGTCACTCAGATGTTTAAGTAAATATTGTTCTGAAAGATATTGGGAATCAGCAGTTTAGCTGGTTTTCTCTAAATATAATCACTGTAACTCTTAAATCCTGTATACCGTGTACTGAGGTCATGATTTAGGGGGAAATATTTGTGATAGGTGGACAGTTGGACTGGATGATCTTAGAGATCTTTTCCAACCTTGGTGATTCTATGATTCTATACTACAAAACAAAGAACCTTCCTGTAAAACGTTCAGAGATATTCTTTAAATACTTCAGAGTACAGAAATGAAAAAGTTAAACAGCTTTGCACAGCTAACTCCCTGTTATTGGCCAACCCCATCCATTTACATGTGGTGTATATGCACCGCTAAATGTAGGAAATAGAAAGCAGTTATCTGTTCTGCGTAGGAATGAGATTAGCATCAGAGTTCTCCTTAAATGCTAGTTCAAATTGTCTGCCAAAATACAGTGGCTTTTTGTCATTAGAATTAGCTATTTCACTTTAACCTTTTTCATTGTTAGTTCTTGAAAAAGTTGAAACGAAGTTATGGATTAAAGAAAAAAAAACACAAGTGTAACTTTTCTAACACTGAATTAATATGTGAAAGAAGTTCTTCACACTGGAAATCATGTAACGACTATAACACTGAAATGCCTGCCATTCCTATTGTCCAGTATCTGCCTTTGATGCAAGGAAAATCTTTGGCCATGATTTTTGAGAAGAGAAGCACAAGAACAAGATTATCTGCAGAAACAGGTAAATTGGAGTGATACACATCTCCAAACTTGTGTTTCGGTAAGCATCACTAATTTAATCTTGTGCAAGCTCTAATAAACGTCTTTCTAATGTATTATGCATTACCATTGTCACATTTCAGAGTATGTGTTTAGACTGAGAATCATAGTAATGTCTTGATGTAAATTAGGGAAAAAAGAAATCTAACATGATTACCTACACAGGAAGATAACTTGATGGAAACTCCAGGGTGTTAACCTAATAAGATCAGAAGTGGAACACTATTCTTTTAGGATATAATCTTACAAACAACAGGAAAACACGCATATCTTTAATTACATGGAAGTTGCTCTGAACTCAATGAGACCACTGAAATTAATTATTCATATGTTTGCATGGTACCAAGAAACCCGGGAATAGCTATGGATTGGTGACTGTCTTATGGGTACATTTTTACTCATCGGGGAAGGAGAAGCTTCTCCCTGGTTAAGTGGCAGAAAACTTGTTGAATATTCACCTTTTTTTACAAGATGTAAGGGAAAAAGTGAAATAAATAAATAAATAAATAAAGCAAGGAAGAGGCAGATAGGCCATCTGCAAGCATTTCTGAATTTGCTTTCATATCCTCTGACACAGTCTGCTGATCCTGGTCTTTATACAGACTTGTTGTTCCTTTCCATTTTCTCCAGATAAGGCAGCACTTATGAATGTGTTTCTATCTTGCGTTCTCTCTTTGTTAAGGCAACCCACCTCTTAGTACTGGAGTTTTTAAGCCAGTTTCCAGTTGCCTGCCATATTCCTACACGGGCAGGTACACATGAATTCTCTGAATCTGCTTATCCTTCTTGCTTCTGTGTTCAGAGGCAAGCATATTTAGTCCTTGGTTTCAAAGGCTTATGGAAGGGGGAAGCTCAGGAAAGTTCAAATGAATAAACTTAAGGATGGGAGTTAGTGCACGTAAATTCATCCAAGAAGGATTAATCTCCAATGAAATAAAACCTATTTGTTTCTGAGCGAGAGTGCTCACAAGGGAGTTCGATGCAGCTTAACTCCTGTACATTAACTTCACACCTTCAGTTATTCGGTATTAAGTCCTCTAAGCCTAAGGCTGGTTTCAAAGGCAGGCTGAAGATTTTTATGTGCATGGAAACTCTATATATTTCAGCTGCTTTTTAATATACACAAATTCTCCCTTGGAATTTATAACTCAAAACAAATGTGGGGTCACACATGTTCCTTTTAGCTGAATAAGCTAATTTCGTGCCAATTTTCTAACGTCCAGGGAAAGTGTACATTGAAGCAGATTGGTGTGTTTGCTTATAGAATACAGGAGTCATCTCAAATAGCATTTCCCAAGAGTTGCACCTTCCAGACCTTGAAATAGGTCACTTGTGGGACACGGCTCTGGTGATCAGATTGATGTGAACAAGCTCTGCAGCTGCTTTCAGGCGCAATTAGATAAAAATCAATGTATTCCAGTTTAAAGGAGACTGGAAAAGCACTGGTTACAACGTCTGCTCTGTGCAGTGCCTAGGAGATTGCTGCCACATATGAACACTGTGGAAGTCTCTTCCCAAGTCCTGCCGCATGATTACACAAATGCTGAATGCAGACAGGACGTAACCAGGTAGAAACGGAAACGGAACAGTGCAGGTAGAGAAGCTCTGTGTATATTCTTTCATCGTGTATCAAAATACAGAAGATTCTGACAGGTTTACAGAAGTTCACAGCCACTGGCTTCTGCAGAATTACTCCCAGCTCAGTCTTCTTACCACAGGGATGAGGGGAAGAAGAAATCCTTGCCTGAAGGCTACTGCCACAGAAATAATTGCATTGCTTTCCCTGTTCTAACGTAGTGGGTATGGTATCACATGGCAGGATTAAAGAGTATGCTTTATTTTCCTTGGAATTACCAATGTTATTTAGTGTGCCCATATTGCAGAGGGGCAAGAGCACTCTTTTAGCTTACTCTCCCCTGAGAGGGGGAGCTTTAAAAAGTGTTTATGAGGTTTTAGGTTTTCGCTTAAGGATTGCTCCCGTATAAGTGTTCTTTGTTACCATTCTCAATAAAAAGATACTTTATAGATTTTACATCATGGCAAGCAGAGAAGAAAATAAAAAATCCAAATCCAGATATACTGAAATATGAAACAAGATCCTTTCTTTGAGTTTGAGAGGATGGGTATGTATGCATGTGTCCATATGGTGATGGCAAGGCAGCCCCATAATTGTGTATACAATGTGCTTTGGCCTGCTCATCCAACATACTAGAGGCAGACTGGAGTAGCGATTTAACTCAGATCTGTATAACCACCAGAACTCATGTCCTAAATAAAAGAGTTTGCATACATGGGATAAAGAATGGGCCACAGCCTGAGACAAAAAACTGTCCATTTATTAAAAACAAACAAACAAACAAACAAAACTAACAGGAGTGAAAGCTGTGGTAATGAGATAGTAATCTATCCTGTCTCTCCAGTATGAATTGTCCAATACAGTTTGCTGAAGATACCGGGGTTGATATGAACACTTAGCGTGTGGCTCTGGGAATCACCAGACTGTGACAACAAAACAGATTACATCTTCCAGTTTAATGCTGCACTCCAGCATGCGCTAATTTGCTGAGCAGGTGCCTGCATATCTTTAGAAGTCACCAACTATTTTTTTTAATACTGATAATCTGGATGAAAGTATCTAAAACACAGATTCTCCTCCTGTACCTGTACACAAAGCTAGAGCACAGAGTCCTGTATTTCCAGATGGGAAGTTTTGGATGGAAGTACATTCCCAGGCCCTGCACGGATGGCCAGTTCACGAGCAGAAACCCAACACATTAAGACCTTGCTATGTACACAGACTCAAGGTGGTAGCTCCAAGTAGGCTGCCTGACATCTTGCAGTTCTGAATAAATGACCAGATTCCTCTTTTTCTGCCTGGACATCACTTACAGAAAAACAGAATGTGTCCATGAGAGCCTGCCCAGAGTGTGAAACACCAACTGAAGCATCCATATCTAGAAGCCTGAAGTGAAGAGGTGCTGTCTTGTGTGGAACTTCATGATATAAATCACTGACATAATCACATAGAACTTTGAAAATAAAAAGCATACAAAGTCTGGCAGGAAATGTTACAACAAATGGCTATTCATCCTTAAAATCTTGACTTAAAAAAGATATTGGCTGTAATGTCAAGGCACCAGTGTGTATACACATTCCCATCAATGCAGTGTTTGTGGCAAAGCTGCAGAGAGGAGGTGAAAATATCTAGGGAAACCTAAATATTTTTCCTTTCATAATACGAAAAGGCTTCTGAATAACCAGGAAGGAAAGGTGATTCAATCAGCATATTGGTTGTGGTTTTTTAAATAGTATTATTAGAATAAGAATCTCAGAATCATAGAATCATAGAATGGCCTGGGTCAAAAAGGACCACAGTGATCATCGAGTTTCAACCCCCTGCTATGTGCAGGGTCACCAACCACCAGACCAGGCTGCCCAGAGCCACATCCAGCCTGCCTTGAATGCCTCCAGGGATGGGGCATCCACAGTCTCTTTGGGCAACCTGTTCCAGTGCGTCACCACCCTCTGTGTGAAAACCTTCTTCCATCTTAGAAGTTCACTGAATCTGAATCCAGCCTTTCTGTGACTTGGGACAATCTGTAATGATGAAAAAGGGAAAGTAAGGGCAGGCCCACTCACAATGTACGCAATGTATACATTGTCTGGATGGAGCAGAGGATTGCCCTTCAGGTGGAGTTTGGACCATGGTTATTTTTTTCAATCCTACTTTTAGGGAAACAGAGGCAGTCAAAAGGCAATGAACTGACAGTATTATTTTTACCTGCTTCATTTTAAAGAGTGGCTGAACTGATCCAAAGTGGAGCACCTCACCTCAACCCTGGTGCCTGCACAGGGTGGAATGCGATAAGGGCTGCTCTGTGCTCGGGGCCCAGTGGCAGGGCCCACACCTCCAGCCTGAGCTTCACTGCTTGGCTTTAGCTCTGAAAGGCTCCACTGTTCATTACTGGTTTGATCATTCTTTGAAGGGTAGCTGCAGGATCAGCTTTTTAATTTTTGAGGGGTCTATCAACGTGTTGGTTGAAGCTGTGCTCCTCACGATGCCTTCAGTGCCATCTAATGGCTGCAACCGGCCATAGCAGCTATTAATTTTCTTTTTGCTCTTTTACCCCCTCCATAACAGCAGGAAATTTGTTAGCACCACATCCCCGAGTGCACAGTAAATGCCTTACAGGGCTACCTATAGCCCAGCTCAAATCCTCTGCTTCATGCTTTCCCAGGTGAGGAATCCATTGCTAAACCATTTGTGAAAGTTCATAAAACAATCCCCTCGTGGATCATCCTCCCAATATTTGGACACGATGGACTTTACACAGAGTTTTAGTGGAGAGAGGCTTTACACTTAAACCAGGCTAAGGCAGGGAGACTCTAGTGTGGTAAGAAAAAAAAGATCTTTGCCTCTCTGTTTGCGTATGCTGGTTGCTTGCGTTAGTTTTCTTGTGGAGGTGCAATAGAAATAAGGCAGGACAGAACCTGAGATGTGCCTTTAGTGTGAACCTTGTCTGTTCAAAATACCCATCAGGCAACTTTCAAGTTGCCCCAAATGTTTTATATTCTTAAATGGTACTAGATCCTTCCCTGGTTTCTTGTTCAAGAATGTATTTCATTTTTTCAGACCTAATCCATTTGGTATATTGACTCACCTTACAATTTCCTTACTATTGCAGGGTGAAAGGATACTGACAGTGCCTGAGATCATTCCATCTTTCTCTGACACACTGTAGTTTTTAATACTCTCAGTCATTTGTGACCAGGCTTAAGGTTGTTTTGATGTGTGTGGAAACTTGGGGTCTTCTATCTGAGTGAATATCCTTGACACATCTTCGCAAGGATGTGGAATTAGACTTAATGACTCAGATGGTCCTCTGCAGTTCTATGACACTAAGTCTGTTAATGTAAATGTTGTAGAAATTCAGCATGATAAATGGGTTACCCTACTTAGCAGGGAGCCATGGTGATGCTTTCAACAATATGTAGTCGTGCAGCTTGAATGGCTGTTCCTATTATCAGAGATCACAATTCATGCCTAAGTATTTCAGCAAAGCATCGCATTTGAGTGGTTCTGTCCTATTTATTTGCATCTCATGGTGTCAGACTTCAAGCATTTGAAACATTTGGATGCCCTGCTGAGTTTTATTGCATGAAAATTATTTTGAGTCTTGGTTGTAGGTGCTGGTGCTTAATTTCCTTTTTATTTGTTCTCCTTGCAGGATTTGCTCTCCTTGGAGGACATCCTTCCTTCCTTACAAAACAAGACATTCACCTGGGCACTAATGAGAGTCTCACAGATACAACAAGGTTGGTAAGATGTTGCTTAACTGATTGCTACATACTTGGTAGATGCTTAAGGAAATAGTTGATCAGTCTGAAACCTGTCTTGAAGATTCTTAAAAGATAATATTTTCCTTATGGAAAATGTTAGAAAGCACTCCAAATTTCCTAGATATTTACAGGTCAGCCCACAGAATCTGTAGCTCTGTATACCATCATTCTATTCATTCTAGTTCTTTAAGACACCTCTCAGCAATAAAAATTTTTATTGAATTTTGGTTATGGAGTAACAGTGAGAGTGACAGGCACACAAACAGACAAATTTCAGTAGAATAATTCCATTGATGATGGCATTGATAACAGCATGTATCTTCAAACATGACTGGAATCTTTTTGTTTTGTTGGAATGGGTAGCTAGCAGCCTATCCTCGTTGTTACAGCTGGGAAGAACTTTCCTCAAAGTAGGCAGAACATGAGGCTATCATTTGCAGGTGCTCTTGATGTATTTCATAGCCCTCCATATATTAAAGACTCAGCCAGACAGTGTAGTGTGCTGCTTCCTAGGAATCCTAATTGCAGCCTGAGTCTCTCAGGTTTAGCTGTTGAAAAGTTCAAGTGTCTGAAAGGTCCTTTTCGCTCCGGTGAAAGATATACAGTGTCAGGTTTGTCAGGCTCAAGTCAAAATATGCAGTCAGCCAGCTGAGGTTCCATTGCCACTGCTGTATGTAACACTTTTCACAGACATTACTGGGAGAGACCAAGAACTGTGTTGCTCTTCTTTCTCTGATGAAACACAAGGAAAATGTAAGAAAACTATAAAACCTTTGAACATTTTAAGTTTTCCTTTCATGCCTTTAACTACTGAGGTGGAGGACATAAGGGTATTGATAGTAGAAACTCAAAAAACTTCAGTCTCTTGAAGCTTAAAAAGGCTGACTTCCTGCTAGATACATTACACTGCCAGTACCAAAATAAGCTGCAACTGTAGCATTCAGATGTTTCAGAGGAGTGTGTCCCATTTCCTTGTTTCAGTAACTATATGTTTAAATAGGATTGAAAAATCAAGGAAACTCATGAGCCTACAAAGGGCCCACAATTAAACAAAGAGTCTGAACCCAATGTGTTCACCTTGACAGTTCAGCAGAGCTCATTGACAGCCAGGAGATTGAAATACATCCGCTCCAAAGAAATTCTTCATATGTCATGACATATTGCCCCAGTTTAAGCAGAATAGCTACAGTTTCATTTAAGCAGAATAGCTACAGCTTCATCAAAGCGTCTCATTCAAAAGCATCAGAGCACAAGCATTCCAGCTACAACTCCGTTGGTAGGACAGCTGCAGGATTTTTCCAGTCAAACATATATAATGCTTACTATTAAAGACACATGGAAAATATATTAAAGGTATTTCCCCCATAGTGATGTAGGTAAGTATTATTCTCCAAAATTTTCCTTTTTCTTCCTTTTTCACTGGGTCATTACATCAGAAGAGTCTTTTGGCAGAGAAGGGTAGGAGGGGATGTTGATAGAGTGCAGTAACAGGGAGATGGGAGATTGGGACAGAAGAGGGAAAGCCTGCATAGTGAGCAAGCTCCTGGCGGTGCTGCCTGTCAACCTATCCCCTCTAATATCAGAGTAATGAGGGGCAGCCCTCATCTCTTGGACCCTGGGCACCATCAAGCAAACCTTCAGGAAGGGGAAGGATGTGGTCAGGGCCCTTATACAGTGCTGCCCTGCAACTTCACCAAGCACCACCCTACCAGATGTGCAGCACTGTTATCTGAAGGCTCTCTGCTATTCAGACATAAATGCTGTGGCAAATCCAACCCTCTTCTGATGCACAAAAGGACATATTTTCTGTAGGTGAATTTTTATTCCTTCTTCTCAAATAAGATAATAAAAGGCCATTAAGTCTTTGGTTTGCAGTATCTTGAATGATCTTTGCTTGCACACATAAAAAGGAAAAAGAAAGACAAGAAATACAAGAAATAAGGCAAAAGGCAGAAAGAAGCAACTCTTCTAGCCATTCCAGAACAGACCTCATTCTGTGGAGAAGATTCTCACAGTACCAACTTTCCATGCAAGCTGTCACCTGAAATTCTCTGGCACAGTTTCGTCTTCCATGTCAAGCTTCTTTTAAGACCCTGACCTGGGGATTTTGCTTCTCTGCTGAGTCTCATCACTTGTGTACTGCAGTGGAGTGAAGGCTTTCCAAAGTCACTACAGAGCCCCATGTGCTCTGCTTCACTCCTGCTCTCGTTAGAAGAATTAACGTTGACTTCGCATAATCAAGACTGAGTAGTTTACCCAAAATAACAATCTGTTATTAATTCCTTGGCATTTCATGTGAATGAAGGATGACATACCAACCTTGTTCAGTTAAGGTGAGAATGATAAAAGAATGCTTGTAGTAAACCCAGAGAGTATGTCAAATATTTATGGTTTTGTGTCTAGGCCTCTGAAGGCCTTAGAAGTACTTAAGATTGAGACTTAAAGCAAAGGACACACAGGTTTATAAAAGTCCTCATTTTTTGTCCTAATTGCTGCAGGTAAGAGTTGAAAGCATGTCTCCTGTGAATATATTTTATTGACTTATTAGTTGGTCATAATACAGCTCTTCCATGCTTCACAAGACATTTACATTTACACCAACACTGTAGCAATTACCACCCATTAAGGATCTTTTCAGTGCTGTTTAGCATGTCTGATACCCTAAGTGAAATGAAATACCTGTAAGTACTGTATCTGTATTTTCCACTGTAGAGAAATTCCATTGAGAAGTTCCACTGTGCACCACGATAGCTCAGTGGCCATAAGGTTCAGTACCGAAGAGCTCCTGAGAGGAATTTACAAGTCCATGAGCATAATTAGGGGATGAACATCTGAATCTATGGGGATATGCCTCTTTACTACTGTCAATCACAATGAAATAGCCTTTTCAGACAATTAAACCCTTTGAATTAATACATACTTTCAAAAATTACATAGAATACTCCAAACTCTGGATAGGGATATTCTACCCCCAAATGAATGCAAGTGCCCTAAAATCACAGTGCTGTGTTAAAAACAAACAAACAAACAAACAGAGACAACCACGCTGGAAGAGCTTATTGCCTTTATTTTTGAAATCCTTAACAAATATGGAGCAAAACTTTACAGTCTTTCTTGGTAGAAATAAAACTTATTTTGAAAAGATTAATATGCAGCATTCCAATGTACTCATATATTTCCAGGTTCTGGGATTTTGAAGTTTAAGTTTATAGGCTCAAGATCTTGCAAAAAGAAAGAAAACAAAACACCAAAGACTTGTAGCTAGTAATAATACAGGAACCTTGATAGCTCCATCAAACCCATAGTCACCTGATAAGCCTCCTCCTCACATTCCAAAGCTTCATCTTTTCTAAAGACTCTTTTTTAACCATATCTTCTTTTTTCTTTTTTCCCTATACAATCCCAGTCTTACACGGTTTCCTTTAAATTTGTTTGATTACAAGCAATTTCATGTCCTTAGACAAGGGTTTGATTTCTGAGTTGAATTTGGCTTTGATTTTGCAAAGTATTAACTTACTTTCCACCTGGACTTCCTACTATAAGATACGACATCTAGAAATGCTGTCAGAAGGACAGTAAGAATTCAATAATATATTGCTGGTAAGAATCCAATAATTCTAGTAGCTAGTAAAGTAAGAAGAAAATCCATCAGTGTTCACTACTTGGACATCTTGAAATTCTTTATCTATCATGTGAGATAGGAGTCAGCTGACTTAATATCCTAAAAATGTCCAAGACAATTCTAATGTAATTGCCTCTTTTTCTTGTCTGATGCAGGACTAAGTACACCTTGTTTAGTTAGCTACCTATTAGATGGTAACAACATTGGCCATGCATCTCATCTCTAATGTCTAGTTTAGGTTTTCCACAGTCACATCCTTCAAGCTAGAATAAACAAAAATGGCAGTACTTGTGAGCTAAGAAGAGAAATGGTCACACAAACAATCATTCCAATAGCTTATGTGCAGTACATACTTTGTTCAGTTTCTTCTTTTCACTCATGGCTGCTATCAGCAGTCTTCAGAGAGAGCTCTGCATGAAATCTTGTAATGTTTTATAAGAGGTTTGCTTGCAGGAGGCATGTCTGATGTCAGTAGAAAAAAAAACTGTTACTGATTTACTCCATCAGGAAATTTGTGTGTGTAAAGGCCATGCCATTAACAGCCATATTTTCACAAGAGGAGATATCAGAATCCTGATACCACAGTGTTTTTTCACACTCTCCTATCCAGTCTCTTGCTTGTTTTGTTTTAAGGTCCTATTAGAGATAACATTAAAGCACACAAAATGCTACTTCAAAGTCATGCTTCAGGGCCTGATTAAAACAGAAATGCAGAGAAATTCACAGCCCCTATCCATATTTAATTTATCTAAAGAATTCAGGGCACACTAAGTATGCTATGCTAATCCACCATGATAATCTCTAAGTCTGTCACACTTTGGCAAATAAGGCTAAAGCCAGAGTGTCACAGTGACTCCTGCCTGCCCCTGTCCATCTACTGAATTTCAAACTCAGACATTACTGTAATTCTGAGACCATGTGTATCAGTGTGCAGCTGTGTAGATAGGAGAAAGGACAGGCTGGTATTGTCAGCTTTCTATCTTCATTAAGATCAGTAAGTAATTGTGGTAATCTAAGACAAATCTGTAGTCCTAATCCTCACAAAGGTCAAGCTACCATACAGAGACATTCTCAGAACATCTTTTCCTTCGGTAAAAGACTCCAGAAATCTTATCCAGAGTTATCAAATTCTTCAAATATTACAGTATTGCACAATCTCTTATCTTAGTTCAATTACCTTAGCATTTATTGATGTTATATCTGTAGCTACAATCAAAAGCTGAGAAGAAACAGCAGGAGCCTTCATTTACTTGCTATAGTTTCTTAATACGTAAAACTGCTTACTTTTTAGCAGCTTGTTAAATATCTGCATTTAAGTGTGTTATGCGGGCATCATAAATAATTCAGACAGCTGAACATTTCTGATTCATTACCACATTTCATTAATATTTATATGCTGCATACTGAAGGGTACACTGGGGATGTATTTATTATGTTTGACTTGGATATTTTCTGCCATCCCCCAGGGTGCTGTCCAGCATGACAAATGCAATCTTGGCTCGAGTTTATAAGCATAATGATCTGGACCTAATGACGAAAGAAGCCACGATCCCAATAATCAATGGATTGTCTGATTTATACCATCCTCTCCAGATTTTAGCTGATTACCTAACTCTTCAGGTATCAATATAATTCCTTCTTAATAACACTGGAAAAATCGGGTTCAAAACTATTTAGTGGCACGTTTTTTTAAGTGGTAATTACATGACACTTGTTATATAAAGAGATATTTATCCAGGAATATAATTAAGAACCTGCTTAATTTAAAACAATTACTTAGCTCTATCAACTGTAGTGGGACTGAAGTTAAGCATAAAAGTACTTCATTGGAATTAGGCTGCAATTCAGAAAACTTGCAGGCAGGGTCATGTACAAAGATAAAGGCAAGATGCTGGCTCAACTGATGCCAATGGGAATTTTGTCACTGGTTCTAAAAAACTCAGTAGTTCTCTCTTGATTCTGTCCTAACCCATGAACACCTTAAAAGGAATCGTTATCCATATATTAGGATGTTGGTCAAACAAACGTTTTTCAAAAAGCCAGTTAATGCTATGCAAATCCCTAATATTCAGGCTCTTAAACCTATTTAACCTTTGCTCACATCAAAGAATAGATAATAAAGATTGTATTCTTAGTTCTAATCTAATAATATGTTGGTTTGACAGTAGCATTTTACATACAGATAGCATTTTACACATGGAATGCCAGATGCTTTTCTGTAAATGGAAGGACTATGGTGTGTTATAATCGATCCTCGTTGCACTCTACAACTTCCTGAAGGGAGGTTGTGATGAGGAGATGTTTGGCCTCTTCTCCCAGGCAACAAACAGGACCCGAGGAAATGGCCACAAGTTGTACCAGAGGAGGTTTAGGTTAGACATAAGGAAAAACTTTTTCTCTCAGAGTGTGGTCAGGCACTGCAATGGCCTGCCCAGGGAGGTGGTGGAGTTGCCATCTCTGGCAGTGTTCAAGAGGCATCTGGATGAGGGGCTATGAGATAGGGTTTAGTGGGTTGTGGTAGCAATGGTAGTGGGAGGACGGTTGGACTAGGTGATCTTGTAAGTCCTTTCCAACCTTGTGATTCTATGATTCTATGATTCTATCAAAGAACTAGCTTATTAAAAAAGGTTTGTGTACTACAGGGCTGGTTAACAATTTGGTGAACTCTTCTGACCTTGTTTAGTTTCTGAAGGAATAAAAATCACAGTGGTTGAAAAAAGGACAGTTGGGATAATTTTGTGATTCATTCAGCTGTGTTTCTCAGCTCTGCTATGGGACATTTGGTATGCGGAAAAGATCTTATGATAGAAATAACAAGTTATTCATGCCTTAAACTGTGAATACGGAAACATTCATTCGTTTAGAGAAAATTACTTTTTGTTACTTTGATTCATGCTTGTCTTACAATTTTCAATACTAAAAATGAAGAGATCAACAAAAAACAGTGAAATTGAGACTAAAATGCCTTGTATCCCTCAGGGTATGGTACATCTTGGAGATCCTATTAAGCCAGCTTCAGTGAGCTGTTCCAACTATGTAAGATGGTAAAACATAATGAGAAATTCATCATCAAACACCATACATCATCTTTTTATTCAAACATTGTGTGCAACTATAAAGCAGGTGTACATTATGGCTGTGTTTTGGGAGCTTTCTATCTTACCTTGCTTATTAGCATTTGTGCCTTGGTTATTAGCATTTACCCCTTGGTTATTAGCATTTTCACAATTATGAATAGCAGATTTCACTCATAATCATGACTCATAATCTACATAACTACTGATATCTCTGCCTATAAACCTAGTTTCATCCTACATAGCTCCACGCCCCTGACTGCAGCACTGAAGTACCCCAGCTCTAGTCAATGAAAAGAGGCTGCTGAACATCTCAATTACCCTTCAGGGATGGATCTCTTTCTCCACTGATCAACAGGGAGAAAACTGTTGAGACTAGCAGAATGAGTAGATGCCCTGTGATAATCATCCTCTGCTTCTCTGCTGTGTCTCTGAATGAGGCAGCTGTGGTAGAAATCCAGGTGAACATATCCCTGCAAGCTGGATTTTCCCCTGGTTTAAATACCCAAGGTGGCAGCAGCAGGAGCGACTGTGCTTACTGCATCAAACACTGGAGAAGGAGTCTTTGGACAGTGTTTCTGCCTATTTGACATGATATGGAATCAGGACTTTATCAGCTGGTGCTCAAACAAAAGAAACATCCAGCGTGAACGGGGATCATGATAAACTGAGCATTTGCAGACACAGATCTCAAGGAGTGATTTAGCTTTTGGCCTTTCCATCATGTTCTTTAGCTCATGGCAAGAGATCTCTAGAGGACAACTGCACGGCTAACCCACTTTGCTGAGGGCATGATGCACTGCTGGCTTAGGATCTGCTTTTCACCCTCACTTCATTACCCAGGAAGGAGAGGAGAGGGGAGGCAGGTCCTCTCAGCAGCACACCACGGGTGCTGGCACTACATGCCAACTTTGCTCTTTTCTGCACAGGACACTGAGATGTAGACTGGTTTTACAGCCAGCTGCACGCAGTAAAACAGCATTTCAGCCATATAATGAACGCTACCAGTTCACAGAAGAGGAATTAACGCTTGAAGAAGCGGGAGTCACGGGGTCTGGTTGTTACTTACGCAATCAAACCGCTCGTGTGATTCTCTACAGGGAAGAAAGATGTTATCTGGGCACAACCTGCAAGAAGATTAATATGAGGACGTTGAATAGTATCGCTGATTCTTTAAATCAGTTAAAAGTTCACATATAACATTTGGACTGCTTTTCTGCGATGCAAGGGCAATTTATTTGATTTATGCACACATGCAAAATGCAGTAGTGACACAGACTGATAGCCCTGAATTTACATGTAACTGCAGAATGTATGCGGCTTATTTCTCTAAAAAATCTCTTCCTTATCTATGTTAATACTTTCCTGCCTGGATCTGGCCCCTCTGTGCTATCAGTACCAAATGTAATTTTTTCTCTTCTTTATTATCCCCCTGTACTTCTTACTGGAGCTCTACGTGCATGCTGACCCTTCTCATGTTAACACATTTTTATTCTTCTGTTTCCTAAACCCTATTAATTTTGCCACATGCCTTCTAGAACTCTAGAAATGCCTTCCTTACCATACCTCTTACTTTCTTTCTAAAAATTTTGGCTGTGCTGAGTTTGCTCTTGAGTTATAGCCCACTAGAAATGGTTGTGAACATTTTGCAACCTGACTGGGAGAGCGTGGGGATGTGGCTTTTAAAGCCTGTGAGTTGATGTGCTGCTGCTGTGCACCTGGAGAGCCATTTTATGCCTGTGACTGTGCTGAAGGGGTGAACCAGCCGCTACCTGATCCTGCCTGCTGCCACTCTGTCTCCTGGGCAGAACCTGTGACTCACAATTTCTGTTCTGCTAAGCTTGGTTGGCATGCAGCATCACATAGTTTGTATTCTGGGGACACACCATGCACTGACATTGATTCAATTGATATTAATGCCACTGGCCAAATCAGCTAACTTGTAGCTGAATGCAGGACAGCCAGACTGGTAATTAGAGTGGATCTATATGCCACTAGCTTTTATGTCACTGGTCTGAAGGGAAATTTCTTTTTCAGAAAGAAATGGTTGGCATGGAGAAATGTTGAACATAATAAGCACATCAGTGGTTCCTTTTAAAATACTGTCACAATTTGCAGCATTAGCCAGAAAGGTACCGTATATTCTCAGCCTTTCCTCAAACTGTAACATGAAGAGCTCTAATGGAGTTTTCAAATTCATCACCATTATCATAATTATTCTAACAATTAGGAATCCCAACTAAGATCCAGACTGATCCTCTAGAGTATTCTGTGCCAAACACCGAGGTAAGAATACGTAAGACAAATGATGCAGCATCTGCCTTAGCTCAGTTTGAGAGCCAGTAGACCTGGCCCCATTTTTCATTCAGTGGATCATACATGTATCCCAAAGGGCTAAAGCTCTGACAAGCTTTCCATTTAAAATTTTGACAGATTATTGATTCATCATTCAAAAGCTTGTTTTAATTGAGGGCTGTTATGACTGCTGAAGCCAAATGTTGCAGAGATAACTTAAAATATTGTCAGTTTCAGCCCAGCTGGAAGCAATTCCAGGTAGAGTCAGACACGAAAGTCTCGCATTAATTAAACTAGTCTTCTCTAAATATACAACAGCGAGCATGCTTATTTTTACCCCATGGTTTGATACACTGATATACTGCAACTGTGGTTAAGAACAGAATGAAACACAGTAGAATAAGCGTGAGAGTGAGAAAATTGACTGTAAAATGGACATTCATTATTTAGCAGGGATTTTCCTCAAGATTAACAAAGCCAAGTTTTGTTCCACTGCAGCAACAGTCACCAGCTTGCCAAAGAGGCATTCATAAAGGAGTAGAGCTCCAGAATTTCTAAGTATTTCTGTGTGGCTTTACTAGAAGTCCAAAGTCAGGTCCCAGATATGAGGAGAAACTGTAAAACACCCAATCAGGTAAAATGCCTATATCAAGATAACACAATTTGGAAAAACTGGAGGGTGATGCAAGAGGAAAAGCACCTTCAGGAGGTCAGGTGATCTGAGTGTATTGTATAGAACAGGGCTTAACCTGTGTCATTACGGTCATGGCAAAACTCTTTTAACAGGATTTCCTCTGTGCGGTTGAACAAGTCTATTCTATAAAGTAGAAAAACAAAAAGTATGTCTCATATACAGCAGGTTTTATATTGCCTTAAAGCTTCCTGGTTTAAGGCAATACAATTATTTGTTCTCGGTAGCTGGGGACGTATGCAATATAGGATGTGTGCTTTGAGGATAAGCACCACAGTCACAGTCACAGTGAGCTGACTTTAAATGAAGAGGTTGGAATTGCAGCATCAGTGTACAGTGGCAGCATAGAGCTTAGCACAGGATGTAAAACAGGCTCCGCTAGCACACACACAGCTTGATTCTGCCTGGGCTATGACTTTCTCCATTAGCTAAACATCTTCATTATGATTAGCTCAGCTATGCCCACTCTGTGCAGCAGTCACTGCAGTTGTAGATTTGCAGTTTGCAGTACGGATTTTGAGGGTTGATACACAGACATCTTCAGTTCTTCACGTTTCACCCGTAACAGCTAGTAGTTTGGGAAAAACAGAGAAAAGTATTTAATATGCATTGTGCTTCTTTTAATTCAGGGTAGCAGCTGGTAATAAGGTGGAGGTTATTTAAAATAGCCATATATTTGTGACTCACTACTCAGTGCTTTGAGCATTACATGCAGTGATGTCTATTTTTAAACAGTGAGATCAAAAGAACTGAGGGTTGTCTCATTTGCTCTTGGCTGTGGGTTTGTGTCTCAGCTATTGCTAACCCCCAACTGGAAACAACTCCTTACACAAATGCCTTACTTTGGCCTTCTCCTAGGAGCATCGCTGATAGGAGATGTGGAAAGATTCTGAAAGATGGGTGATGACTTGCAGAGCTGTTACGCTATCACAACTTCCATGTTCACAAGGTCTTGCTTTGCTCTCCTATGAATGCCCTTGCATCACAGCTCTGCCCATCAGCCTATTGCTGTCTAACAACCTGCAAATGAGAAAACCCTATTGTTTTACCATACAGTGGTTTTAGCTGTTAGCATGCAGGCAGCACAGGACTCAGATGTAGATCTCAACTCAATATAATGTCATTAAATACTTCACATGCTACTACTTTTGACTCGCTACTGTGCTCAGCAGTAGAATTGACAGTAAGCTTGCCCTGGAACAACTTCACCGCTATTTGCTTAGGAGAAACTGCTGCCAGGAGAGAGGAGTACAGTTCCAGCCCTTTTCTTGTTCAGCCATTTGGCGTCCTTGCTGAGTCTGTCTGCAAGGTAGCCTGTCAGTACAGCTCTGCAGTGTGGATGCTTATCCCAGCTGACAGTCATTGAGCTATGCCACACAAAGTGCTGAAACACCGTTTGGCTCCCCGTTCATACAAGGCAATGGTTTCATGGCCCAGTTCTGAACTAAGAATAAAGGGCTTTCCATCATGCCTTCAGTCTTTCAAGTTGAGGTGGAGTAGTACAGAATAGGCATGCAGAAGTATTTGGTTATATGCTCACAATTTTTCTGATATTAATTTAAGTACATGTGAACATGCATATTCAGAACAAGCCCTACTGAAAGGCTTCAAATCGTTCTAGTCTGGAAATACGAGCTGCCGTTAGTCTTGTTCCCCTTTAGGCTTTATCCATTGGTGACTGAGAGCCAAAGTAGCTACACGTGTACAGGCTGTGAGTGCCATTAGGCAAAGCTACCGTTGACACTGTAGTGCTGTTTCAGGTGAGGGTAATATACACACTCTAAAGATCATTGTGTTCCTTGGCTGTACAGCTGAGAGCAAACCCCTGAATTTCTAATGTTCACCAATATTTATGAGCACTAAGCCTATACCACTTCAGTGCTGAATTTACTGCTGTGCCTCACCATACAGCGTACATGTTAATGTGCTCTTCATCAGAGAAAGCTGCAACACTTCTTCTAAGACATGGAGAGCATTCCCTCCCTGACCAGCGTGTGTGTGTAGCAAGTTCAATTAAAGCTATGGTCCTATATTAACAGCAGCTAGCATTGAAACAATCAGTTTTAACACCAGATCAATTTGACCAACCACTCCTCCCCATGGCATCACCTTGCTCTGTTCTCCTAGAACATAACACCAGGAATGTCTGATTCTTTTGGCAGGAGCACTATGGTGGTCTGAATGGGCTCACCATCGCCTGGATTGGGGATGGAAACAATGTCCTCCACTCCATCATGACAAGTGCTGCAAAGCTGGGAATGCATCTCCGCATTGCAACTCCAAAGGTATAAAAGCTGCATGCATGAAGAAAGGAGGTTCCCAAGGGCCTCAGCCAGCAGTGCTTGCATCTCGATTGTCAGCTTGCAGAACTAAGGTTCAGAATCACAATTCAGCTGTTTTGGAGTCAATTCTGACTCCAACTTCAGAAGGACTGAGGACTGAATTCTTGACTGTACTGTAAGCTGCAGAGAATGATCATTCAGTTTGAGAAAATATTACAAAGACACCAAAATCCCCTTCCTACCACAAACGTGAGAGCCATTTCAGACTGATGGAAGTCTTTCATTTTGGTTCAGATTGATGGTGCAGTTTTTTAGAATGCTGCATTATAATGCAACAAATTGGTTTAGAGCAAAAAATTAAATGATGTATAGGCACTGTATTCTGTAGCCACTGAAATATATTTTCCTTACATTATCAGGATAACATCCACCAGTTTATCTCCAAAATAAACTTGCAATGAAGTCTAACTAATTTCCTGAAGCTTTACAGTACTGAAAGACAGTCTCTTCTGACAGAAAATGTTTCAATCAGTATATTCCTAATCAGTGTTAATGGTCATTAAAGATCTTATACACGTTTTGTGGTGTAATCTATCATCTCTTTTGGCAGGGCTTTGAACCAGACCTCAGAATAACAAAAATAACTGAACAGTACTCCAAAGAGGTATGAACCCAATAAACAGCCTGGCACGGTAGTTTAAATAGTTTATTGTTGCTATAATTGAAGCTTCATGATTTCCTGATCTCCTTTATTTTATTCACATTAGTATGGTACCAGGTTGCTCCTTACCACAGATCCTTTGGAAGCTGCGAACGGTGCCAACGTCTTAGTTACAGACACATGGATAAGCATGGGGCAAGAAGAGGAAAAAAGAAGAAGACTGAAGGCTTTTCAAGGTTATCAGATTACAATGCAGGTAAAAATTCAGATTTCATTTTTGCTTCATCCCGTTACGGATTCATAAGAATCAACATCAGCAAAATGTGGGTTTGGTATTTCTTTGAAGGGAGCTGCAGAAAAACCACATGCAAACACCACTTCAGCCCAAAAATTCACAAAAATAACAAAGTTAACTTGTATACATCACCTGTCTTAGACTCTCTCAGAGCTTCCCAATGAGATGCAACTCCAGAATATGCCCAATGCAGGTGGGCTAATCCTTTACTTCTTTCCTGTTTCGTGTCAGAGAAGATTCCTTGCATTTTATTTAGGATGACCAACTCACAGATTTTGGCTTAAAGTCCATAACCTGGGCAGCATTTCAGGCACTGTTGTGTATATCTGCCAGCGTATAAAGCACTGAATATGTATGTTTAAAAATTGTCTCACTGAAATGCTTATCAGAGCAAAAGCAGAGAAAATGTAAAGTCATAAATCATCCAAGATAAAAAGGACATTTTCCTTGCTGATAGAATTACTGGTTTAACTGACTGTATTTTAACATAAGTCCATAAAATACTATTAATGAGAATGTCTCCGAACTGGCTTAAAACTTCATCGTTCATTGATATTAGATCACTGTGCTACAAGGAACAATATCAAAAGAAAAAAAAAAATCACAGCCTTTTAAATCATAGTTTAATGTGCTCTCGTTGAAATTATCAATAGCATTACATCGTTGTATGGCACTCGAATATAAATTGCACTTTATTGATCCACACAGTCGCTACGGTTTTTACTTCCTACTACTGGAGCAAGAGAAATAGGAGTAAAAATGTGGCTTTTGTGAAGTCAGCACTGAACTCTTACCGACTTAAATGGGGATCCCCCCCCCCTTATTCACAGATGAGCAGGTCTCTTGAAGTCAGCAGAAATATTCCGAGTTCATTATCAAAGTCACTACAGTGGAAGCCGATATAAAATTTGTTAACTCTTGGACCAGCTAAAGGTTTCATTAATTACTAGCATATTTCTGTAATTTTTTATTCTTCTTGATCTACAGACTGTGAGATCTGCTGCTTCCAACTGGACATTTTTACACTGTTTACCCAGAAAACCCGAAGAAGTTGATGATGAAGTATTTTATTCTCCAAGATCACTGGTTTTCCAGGAGGCAGAAAACAGAAAATGGACAATTATGGTAAAAATGGAAGCTAATATTATTTAGAGGTTAGGGCCAGCTTCTGTTCTGCCTTACACTACAGACTTGCACTCAGTATGGTTCCTCAATAAACCATAAATATGAGCACATAAGTTTCGAATGCACCCCGTGATACATCAGTTTTGATTATAGGTGACATACATTTGTAGCACAAATACTTCTGGACACAAATATGACCTATTTCAATAATAATCTGTAGTTGTTTGTTCCAGTTTTTATCACTAAGGCCAACCTACAGTGTGAACTGCATTTTATTATTACTTTTTTTATATTTGAATTGCTGGGTTTACACTTACGATGAACTTAGCTGCTCCATTTTAAAGCATGTTAAATGCTGAGGTGCCAGGGACTGGACATACAAACAGCAGTTTCCAGAGCACTTAGAGCAGATAGTGCTAGAGATTCTGCAGCCTTCTCCCAGGCAAAACTGCCACTGAAAACAATGGGAACTTTCCCTGATGAAGCACTGCAGGAGCAAAGCTCTGAAGGACCCTGCAAACTTACAGTGTGGGTGACACTGTGTGATCCATGGGAACCATGAGGGTACGTTTGACATTTAACATAAGCCATAACTTTTTCCACAGCATTCCTGGAATGTCAGAAAGCCACTTCCAGATCTCAGTAGCCTGTTATTTATTGTTGGCTTTAGAACCATCATGTTGACAAAAGCTAACAAAAACTTTGAGATGAAAAAAAACCAAAACAGAAATGCATAATCACAGCTCTCAGCTGAACTCTGGATGTGCTCCAAGTGAATAAGTAGCTGAGACTGCATATACCAAAAACCTCAGATTTTGGACACAGTTAAAATTATTGACAATTTTTTCTTAGAATCCATGCATGATTTTTAGCCTTAAAATTATGAGAAGTGCTCATATATACATATATATTTTAATTTTACAATGTTTAATTGCCCTGAAACACTAAAAAACAAACAGAAACCACTTTTACTTTGGGTTCAAGCTATACGTTTTGTTTGGGTAAGGGAAGTGTCACAGTTATAGAATCGCAGAATCATTAAGGTTGGAAAAGACCTCTAAGACCACCTAGTCCAACCACCAACCCATCATCACAGTGCTCACTGACCACGTCCTTCAATACCACATCACTCACTTGCATTTTATCAAGCTTGTATGACTGTAGAGCAAACAGATAGTGGATTAGGAAAAATTACGCTGTTACAAAGTATAAGTGAAATAAAGATCTTACCCATGTCCTGGGCTTGCAGAAAGATTCCAAGGGAGTCAGCCCTTAAATAGGGTCTTCCGGTCACTCAGGTGAAATTGCATTCACCTGTGCCCCTGCAGCTGACTCAGCGCTCGCCTCAGGTGGTCAATCAGAGGTTCAGGCCGTGATCCAACAGTTCCCATACAAAGCTAATAAAAAACACAAACCCAACGTGTATAGGCTTTGTATATATATTATTTTCTTCCCATTTCAGCTCACCTAGCAAACTGAAAAAGGAATTATTTGCTCAGCTGTAATTCTAAACCAGGCCGAGTGCAGCCATGAAATGGGTGGCAATGGGGACTGCATAGTTATGTTCTACCCTCACCGTGTGCCTGGATCTACCCGTCACACTGAGCAGTGCTGATGGGACACGAAAGACCCCTTGGAGGGCCCTTGTAAATCCAGTTCTGGGCCAAAAGAACGATTTGCAGTCAGACATGGCTGTGAAATCATAACAGCATGAACCGGGTAACACCTTGTCAAAACTGAGCCAGCACAGCAGCTTGTGGTGTATGCAGGTATGAGGAACACAACAAAGCTGCTTCATCGCTGTTTTACTTACCTGATGCTCCCATTTCTCATTTCACGGCCATATGAAAGGTTTGTTGGAATGTATACTGAATCTGAGGGGGAAAGCAGGAGGAGTAGATGACACACCGTTAACTTCAGTGAGGATTTTCCATGTTTTAGTGCAGAAAGTATAGCTAAACTGGGGTAAATTTCCAAGTCCTTATTCAGGTATGGCTGTTGCTGATACTAATGGAAGTTTTGCTGAAATATGTGAGCAAACACACATTTTTTGGGGTACCTACTTCATTTCCTAGTAGCTTCATTTCCTTGTAGCTGAGGATACAAGACAGCATAACAAAAAGGCCTCAGCTTTTGCTCTAAGTGTGCTTTGTCTGAATTTCTGCTTGGCCATCCATTAATACATTTTGTCTGCACTGAGAAAACCTATCAGCTGCAATACAGAACATCCTAAGTGATTTTCAGCTCTCTCCCGATTCCTCATCAGAAATTCCAGCAAATAAATCTAAGCGTGCACTTTTTGTCAGGCCAATAATTCTCAACACCAAACTCCAGAGCTAGAAAATATTTTTTTTCCCCTTATTTATTTTTATGGAATATCTGTTTCCAGTGTGATTGCATTTTTTCTCCTTTCTTCCTCCTCTAGGCTGTCATGGTTTCCCTGCTGACAGATTACTCACCACAGCTACAAATGCCTACATTTTGATGCTTGGATCCCAGCCAAGGAAAAAAATATTCCTCATTGGCAGAATATTCTGGTCTGCATATACATCGATCTTCTTCAGAAAGGATCAAGGCAACGAATGATTCTTTAATAAAATTGTAGGGCCAGCTTTGCTGAAGTGTGCAGTATTGTATTACATTTGTGAAAATGTTTGAGGCAATAAACTCCACTGCGAAAGTCACTTCTCATTTAGAGCCTCTCAGATACATTTTCAGTGATCAGCGTCACTGAAAAGTTTTTTGGGTTCCACTTTAACGATTGGCTCTGCCAGCATCATAGGTATACTGTAGTCTTAGATGTGTTAGAGCTAGCATTGTGTAATGTGAAAGACTTAAACTCCTGAAGCCTTTCCACATAATTGCTGGTCTGTGGGAGGGTGCACAGGCCAGCAGTGCTTTACTGTTGCCTTGACTACCCACACTTCTTGGGTGCTTTGGCTTCTGTTTCTGTCCTCCATCCAACCTCCAAATCCCTCTGCTGTTTGGCACTGAAAATGTACAGACCCCATGAGCATCACCTTCCTCTGTGCCATTCCTGTAGGCTAGCACAGGAGGATACTGCTGTAGCACGAGCAGAGCAGGTTCTGTAGAGTTGGATGTGGCAGAAAAAAATGACTGGGAGGAATTGTAGAGAGGTGGGGGTCTGCCTCTTCTCCCAGGTAACAGTGATAGGACAAAAGTGAATGGCTTCACATTGTGCCAGGGGAGATTCAGGTTGGATATTAGGGAGAATTTCTTCTCAGACAGAGCGGTGAGGCAGTGTCACAGGCTGCCCAGGGAGGTGGTGGAGTCACCATCCCTGGAGGTGTTCCAGAGCCGTGTGGATGTGGCACTGAGGGATGTGGGCAGTGGGCATGGTGTGATGGGCTGCTGGTTGGACTTGGTGAGCTTAGAGGCCTTTTCCGACATTAATGACTCTTTGATTCTGTGATTCTATTGTTCGTCTCCCGTAGACCATCACTCTTCAAACAGAATTTAGGTTAAAATATCATGTTTTCAGCTTATATTTTTCTAAGCAAAACGGAGGGTCACCATATGATGGCATTGTATGCTGCTCCTTTGTGGAAAGAACTTGCTGCACTTCACCTGGTGCTGTAACATCACGCACATTTCAGCTAATCTCTCTCAGTAGTGACCAGATTCATGGTGTTTGTAGTTTCCCTGATGGCTGGGTGTGTGTATATTGCAGCCAAATCTTTGTGCACTGTTAGGAACACCTTTGTTGTGGCTATTAGTTTCAAGTATATGTCGGCGTGTTTCTTGCTATAATGCTTGAACAATTACTGTGATTCTTTAAAAATCGAGACACTGCAAATTAATTCACTTTCCTGATCAGCTGCAAAACGCTGCTTAATTCATTTCAAAGCTGGAGTTCATTGCTGGGCCACACATAACACTGAAATAAAAATAAAAATGCATTTGTTTTTTCTTATAACTGATCTGTGGTTTTTGCAAGTATCTGTGTGTCTCTTGTTAACGTTTTCATTCACAACATCGCAAATATTGTGATAACTCAAGCGATCATTTACACTTCAGCAGAAATCTAGCCGCAGCAAGGATGGAAGAGGAGGGGATTTGGTAAATATCAGTATTTTACTCCCCAGTTTAGCATATGGGGGAAGATGTATGCAATACGGTGTATTTCTTGCTGTATTAGACCCTGCTTTATGGAAGACTACATAGCCTTTTTGGAACAGGTGAACAACTTCCAGCGCTTAGACTTGTAGATAACCTTTCTAGCCTGATTTTAATGCTACTTGAGAGTGAGACAACTCACTTTATTAGTCCTCTCATTAAAAAAAAAGACATTAGTGTCAGTTTTATTGTGCTGATTAATGTGCTATCAGTGAAGTCTGGCAGATTTATAGTAACAGAGTTGCTTTGCTACATGTTTTACAGAGAACAGATTAAGAATTATCTGGCACTCCTTTGCCTCTCTCGTCTTCTCTGATTAGAGGTAAAGTGCATGGAGGTTACCATGAACTCTTAAACTCATACTATACTAAGGAATGTGAGCAGGTTGCTGTACATCTGAATCCCCCTGCAATTTTTAAAACACATCTATAGATGTACTGCATAGCACACAAGCAATGGAATCCATTGTGTGCAGGGAGTACATTTCATATCATCTTACTCCTCCATAACCATCTACAGGAAAGAATGACTGTCCTTGCTCTGTCTTGCACAAACCACTCCCACCCTCAGCTACTCTGATAGTTTTGGAAGTACTGGGCGGACTTCGTGCACATGTGCAGAGCATCTACTGTCCTGTAGAAGCACTGAGCTCACTACACATTTCTGCACACGCAATATACAGTCAGTGCTATGTGTGCTGGGAGCCAGTGCATCCCTATGGGTCACATTTACTGTACACATGCAGGCTGTCTGCACGGTGCATGCTGAGTAGTTCTGACACTCCCTAGAGGTGTCAGGTTGGCACCAAAAAGGCATGCGCATTTCTGCTGCAGGGACCCAGAAATATGGTGCCCTTAAGGCTTCCTCTTCTGCTTAAAGGGTCTCACGCTGCTTTGCTGAGCATCGGCGCATCTCTATGAGGGTTAACCCACCTGCACAAGTTAATCGTTCTGGGATTGACAGGTGGTAGCTGTAGTAGCGTGTGAGGCACCATTATTATGCCATCCAGACTTCTCCTGAATTCATTACTTGAATTTACAAGAGATGACTGCAAATGCAGTGTTTAAAGGAAACACTGTAATAATGTGGAAAGATCTTCCAGGGAAAAAGAAGAGTTACCAGCATTCAAAAGGCATAAAACAAATGTGTAACTGGTAGCAGTCGCTAATAGCTTACAGTGTTTTTCATTACATTTATTATGCTTTAATCAGTAGAAGTGCTGTTTCAGCTGCTGAGCACACTTGAAAGATAGGGCATCCTTTTTTTCTCCTTTTACACAGTCTTGTGCCTTCCTCCTGATAGCCCAAAACTTCCTTCACTCAAAACCCCTCCCTTCTGTTTGACCTGGATAACAGCCCTGGGCCAACAAGGACAACCTACAGCATCAGGTTGGATATTAGCAAACATTTCTTCTCAGGAAGCGTGGTGAGGCAGTGGCACAGGCTTCCCAGGGAGATAGATGGTGGAGTCATCGTCCCTGGAGGTGTTCAAGAGCCGTGTGGATGTGTCACTGAGGGACATGGGCAGTGGGCATGGTGTGATGGGCTGCTGGTTGGACTGGGTGAGCTAGGGGGTCTTTTCTAGCTGTAATGATTCTATGATTCTATGATTCTACCTCAAGTGGCTCTAGAGTTTTATACCTTTGCACCTGACACACTCCCACTATATCTTCGTGGTCCTTTAAAAGTAAATGATTACTTCTCTCCTACACCCAGAGTTAGAAATAGAATATTGCTTGTTAGCAGTTTATGCACTCTAAGCACTTGTTCTGCAGCTTGTTACCAGTGTTAGGATTCTTTGGTCACTTTTACATCATGATCTGAAAATGATCTCACATTAATTCATGAGACAGTGGGGAAAGAGAGAAAAAAATGTTTCTCTACGTCTTTTCAAAGACTAAGAACCTTTTTTTCCTGTTCTCTCTGTTGAGTACAAAGCTGACACACAGCATGGTAACAGCAGGCCTACAGAACGCATTGACAAATAATTAATATCTTTAAGAATACGTGGAACAGTAGGCTTAGAAATGAGTCAGTGGGGAGCTCGGACTATCAGTAGGGAACAAAGAAAAGTAAGCATTCTGAAACAGAATGAAGTATTTTATTTACATCGGTTTGCATTAGAACTGACAGTGCGAAGAAGCCTGCATCAGACTTCTGTGTTTTCTGGTAGCAAAAGCTGTGAGAAGCTGAGTTGCTGAAAAGAAGACACATACAACTAGGTGCATTAAATAGCAAGGAGTCATCCAGGTTTGGTTGCATGAAGACTCCAGAACTCAGGAGTTATGCTTACCCTTCATAAGACAGGACAGCATTAGCCAGTTAATTATTTCACTGCCTTTCAAATTCAGTAACAAAGGGAGGATGAGCTGCACGAAGACTGGAGTGATGCACTGAGCTGATTGTTCTGTTTGAGGACAGCGTTCACAACAAAGCTCCAGAATTCTGAGCTTCGTTTTGTTTTACCAGGAATGTGTAACACTGGTGGAAAGGCTGAAAAATGCTGCTCTGCGCACAAGGGGAAAGGTTTCTTCTTTCTTCTGGGTTTCCCGTTACTCAGTTAATCACTTGGTTAACACGTTAAGCAAATAAACAGTGCTTTCTTGGATTATTTTTCCACAGCTATTTAACCACCTGCTTTTCAAAGGCAGAGATCAAAATTTCTGGGTCTTGCCCAAGGTTGTGTGTACATAAACACTTCATAAGCCGTAAGAACCATTTTACTCAGCTCAGCACTTACTATCGTGACTAATGAGATACAGCTATTTGCCAGGCTGTTTGGTTCTTACAGTCTCATTACCAGCCCTTTGAAGAAATCTCAAACTTTTGTGGCCTTTCTAAATGCTGATGACTCCTTGTATGGGAACTGTTGAATCACGGCCTGA
>PPHD01001901.1:0-23122 GCA_002909625.1 Bambusicola thoracicus
AAAAAAAAAAAAAGAAAAAAAGGAAAGTAATGCAGCTTGCTGTGGCCTTTCTACTACTGTCAGCATGCACAGGAATTCTTGCGTGTAAGCCTGCGCTTACACCTGAAATGGACGTTTTCCTGTGTTTCATTGCATATCCCAAGATAAAGGAAGACTCTTTTCATAACTGTTACAACAAATGGTCACTAAATTTGCATATTACATAAGAGACAACTGTATTTTTGAATATCAAATGGACAGTAAGTATACTATATGCATTTATTGCTACTGGACATTCTTGAAGAACAAATTTGGCATATTGTGTGAAAACAGCAGTTCAGTCTTCTGTCATGGAAAACTGTAGTGTTAGGAGAAGCCCAAAAGATGGCAGTCATGCATCAAAAAATATCTGAATTGTTACTACAGAACCAGCAAAAAGCCAAGCTATAAAATAAGGACACAGAAGGTTTGTGGCTAACGCTGGTAGAAAGATTCCATGTTACAAGAGTGTGAGAGAATTTATTTGCACCTTTTACTCTTGTTCTGCTTTCCTTCAGCCATGTTCAGTGACTCTGAGGGTGTACATGGCCTTAGCCACCTGCAGAAATCAAATTACACAGAAAATAACCTTTGATGAAAGAATGCTTTCCTGATCGTTCTCAGATTTATGTAGAGACTGAAATTACATTTCCTTTAATGCAGTAGGGGTGTAGACATAACAGTGAAAGACTAAGTGAAGCAAGTCTTACAGAGAAGAGAATATATTTAGCTATTAAACTTTAATTGACATAGGGAACAAAGGCAGAGAGGATCTGCAGGGTTGTCTCCAGATCAGAAGCAAAGGCAGCAATATTACAGTTTAAGCACAAGATGAAAAGTGAAAACTGTGTTTAAGTTTGGTTAACAGACAATTTCAGATGGGCAAATAATTTGGGATGACTGAATATGGAAGTAGATATTAGGCAACAAAATAATTAAAAATAAAAATTGCAGCTTTTTATCCATTATATTGATTGAAAGTAATATAAAAATATTAAATAACTGAGTGTTGTGACAAACTTACAAAGCTAGAAACATATTGCGTAATTTAAACAAAATATTTAAGGACAAAAAGACATTGTTATATATACCCTTGGGAGCTACTCTTTATGGTTATTCAAGACTTTTTGATTTTACTTCAGCTGAAGGCCACAGTAGGTGTTTCTTTTTAATGTAGAAATCATTATATGCTATTCTCTGACTTGTAATATTAACTAAATAATCATTGAAAATATTTGCTGATTTCTTCAAAGTGAGATTGTAATTGCAAAAGCAAATCATTTCACTCTATTTCTGAAGCATGACATGGCTCTCTTAATAATAGAATGTGCCTGAAAGAAGAGACAGCGAGGTTTTCTACTTCTTGCTGTTACATCACTCACATTGTTTCCTTCCAGATATTATAACTGAAACACAACAATCTGCACTAGCAGGGAAATATGGTTTTCTGTCTGTCTTCCTGTCTTTGTCTTTCAGTAAATAGTTGCTATGGTGTTAAAACATTAACAAAACTGTTTCAGCATGATGCTTCTCTGATAGATTTAAACGAATTATAGAGCTGTGAATGGTGTATTTTCTCTGGAACAGTAGTTCAAATACAGTCTAGTGCATTTTCCATAGTAAAATGTAGCAGTCTGGTATGGATTAAACACAGACAAAGTGCAGTTGATTCATCAGGGTATTCCATTGTATCAGAGTTAAGTTGAATATTTAGAATTATCTATTTTATGTTTCTGAGAATTTTTAGGTAATTGCCACAATATATTTATATTTTCTGAAAGATAATCACATCTTTTTCATACTTGCTGATATTCTTGACAAAAAAACTCAACAATTATATCATCTTACTCGCTTATCTTTCTTCTGTCTCCACAAGTGACCCTCTCAAGCTTAAGTTGGAAAGATATTCATGAACTGCATCATTAAGATGCTTGTTGCGTCCTGACAGACAACCCTTTCTTAAAGGAAAGTTTATCTTTCTAAGAATACTTTTTTTACTGGACATAGATACGAACATGAGATCTTGCTTGATCTCAGTGTGTTCTTGACAACACAGGCTCATGTTAAAATATCTCCAGAGCTTCTCTCTAGATACCTGGAGAATGTTCTGAGGAAAGAAAGAGGTGCATTTTCTGCCATATATTGGCAGAAATCTTCATAAGGGAGTGGTATTTTACAGTCATTTTAAAATAAACATTTTGAGAGAAAAGTGCATGACTTCATGAGCCTTTTTTTTTTTTCTTTAATAAAGCTGCAGGTCGGCATGGAAGTGTCTACCTTGTTGGTGCAGTGTATCAAAAATGGACCTGACACCTGCCATTACCAGAACTACAAAGGACGGTGTCTTATTTGTGGGATGTTTATCTTTAGGGCTATTGGGTGGAGAGGGTATTGTGGTTAGCTTTTCAATTTGTGAGGGAAACTTTAAAAATAGTTCTAAATGTGTACAATCCTTTTGTAAATAAAACAATCCAAAAATATTTATTTTGGCGTTTTTCCATATGAAGTTTGTATTATACCTCAGTGAGCTTTTCAGCTTATTTCAGTGCTGTCTGGTACGTGGCTTCAGTGAGTGGTTAGATTAATCACTGAGAATTTTCTGTTTCATATACTGCTTGACGTGATACTGTAATTGGTCTATTCCATATGGTAAATTTATATTTATATTCAGTAAAAAAAAAAAAGTCATCAGGAATGATATTATTTACTTTGAATGTCGTATTAGAATATAGAATGCTCTATAGGCCTTTCTTTCCTGGGGCTTTTACTGGCATTTAGGAACTATAGTAGATTCCCAAACCAAGGAGGAGCATATTAACGGAAGCTGGGTGTCTCTAACAAGACCTCTTTTGACACCTGCAGACATTCTCAGTTCAAAAACTGAGTTTGGCATGTTTAACATGCTAGATTGTGCTAGAGATTGTGGAAGAAGAAACAAACTGTTTTCTGATGTGATCAGGCCCTGAAGATTGTGCACCTGTCCTACATTGAGCTTACAAGGCCTAGCAAGAAGCGAACGGCCTCTGCACAAAGCCTCAGCTCTGCAAGGTATTTGTGTAATCAAAGTTGCTCAGAAAACTAGAAGCTATACATTCATAAAGAATTTGGTCTCAGCATTTCTACAGGCCTGACTGAGTAGTGTGGCCATTTGTATAGCTAGGTGAAAAGTAAACTCTAATGTAATTCATAAGAAAGATCAATGTCAAAAATAGAGTGAAGTCCTGGAATCTGCCACTGTATAAAATCAGTCAATAAACATTGTTTTTAACTGCTGACCATGCTATCAGGGAAACAACTCAATTTGTGTTTCTTATTTGTCATAGCCATAGGATGTCACAGAAATTATTGTTTTTAAAATGTGGTCTCAGGTTTTTGATGCTTCACATAGCAATATTTACAGTAACAAAAAAGTAGCATTTCACCCCACACACTAAACATAGTGTTCCATCGTCTCCTGTGCATTTCTTAATTATTTCTGTATTCACTTCAACATCTGTCTTAAAAGTAGCTGGCCCTTGTTAGAAGTCATAACAAGCTCTTAACACATTTCACAGTTGATGTTCTGTCTGTTCTTTTTGCTGGCAATAGTGTAGAGATAGCAACAGAGAATAAATGTTTTGCGTTTTGCCACTAGAGTTAAATTAGGTCTGGATAAAAGGTATGGAAGATTGTACCTTCTGATCTGACTGAATGGAGCATGGCATTGTTTGTGGATCTAAACAAATGGTTATGCCATGGTTTGTGCAGGTGACTCAAGAAACTAGACAGAAGAATCAATCAATCTTGGAAATAAAGTATTGTTTTTTCTGGACATTACTGACAATTTCATAAACTCTTCTGCAAATTATCAGCATCTTAATAATAGCCTGACTGCTACCGTACACTAGAGATTGTGGTTAAAATGAGAAAAAACACATGTGGAAGCTAAGTCCTTGTTGTCTCAAGCTCATCAGTGTATTCTGAAACTCACTGTGGACCTTTTGAAGATTTTAATGATGTCCCTCAGCTATAAACAAGTAATGTTCTTGAAGTTAAGATTTTAATCTAATTTCAGATTCCAAGATTTTTTTTTTTAAAGGGCTTAAGAATAAACGTAGTTATAATATTATTTCTTATGCTAATTGTGATAGTTACTGGAGTTATTGATGTCCTATTTTTCTTGGAAGTTCAGAATTCCCTATGCTGTGTATATTGCTATGTAGGAGCAGTTACGGAGTATAATTTACTGCTACTGGTAAATTCTGTGAAGGCAGATCAGTGATTCATAACATGATTTTTCATACATGTTTGTTACAGTGAAGAAATTGGAAAATCTTAAGTATGGTACCTGGATGAGGAGAGCTACCTGTTGTACCTAGGAAGGCTGCTGTGTTGAAGGTGGCAACTGATGTGCTTGCTTTACTAAAGCTTCATGGGAAATTGTGTGGTGTGTGCAGGCAAAGTTAGCAAGCATGTTGTTAAGTGAAGGACTAGCAGATGCCTGAGCTGTGCTGTGGGACTTAGTTGCCATGCATAAAGGCATGGGACACTGTTACTGTGAAATCAGTGAGGTTAACCCTAGGTTAAGACAATGCCATCCAAGACACAGAAGTCAGGAGAAGGGGAGTCAGCACCTCAGTAGCTGTTTGCCCAGTTGTTTCCAAGTGCAGAGAAAATCTTAAGCTGACTTTGTTGAAATTGGCATCACCTGACTCCAAGAGCCCTCAATTCTTGTCACTGTGGGAGGATGCCATACATAAACAGAGTTGACATGAATAAACAAGTGCAGTGTTCTGCCAGGAAGAGTGTTAAGGTAATGACTGTGTGTCCTGCCAGCCTTTGAAAATATTCCTGAAAGTGTTTTCTGTGGTTTCCTAGGCAGGGACCGCACACAAATAAAACCAGGAATGCAATTTGCTCCAAACCGTAAGCTAATATAGAGTTCAAAGAGAATAATCAATCAGAAAATGGAAAGCTTTTGTGTGGATAAATTTCTGTTTGCAGATGTTCTGTGTTCTCTTAATACTGTAGGCATCTGGAGTATCTTGAATATTTTGTAACAGAAATGTTGGGGCTGCGTGGATTTGCCTGTAGGAGAGATTTTTCAGTTTCCCTTCAAGAATGAATGAAAATGATTATTAGCTTTAATATTAGGTACATGCAGAGAAGGACATACCTAATCAGTCACTAAGTCTGTGTTAGTTTAAAGAAAACAAAGCCAGCTCTACCTGCTGAACTTCTTGTTACAAACGCTGTCAATTCTGTATATCATATTTGGGTAGTACTTGTTACTCTAGTATCACTACGAAATGTACTCCATGCACTATTTGCTAGGTGAGAGGTTAGGAATGTGCTTTTAATAATGCATGTGGAAGTGGGAAAGCTCCAGACATTGAGGTGGCAGCAGGACTGCAGTGCTGCTCAGAACAGGGCAGGCCTTTTCCCCTGCGGCAAGAACTTCTTGCTCCGTGTAAAAGGAATCAGACAAAACAACGTGGCTTTTGTGGGCATAACATGCTGTAAATGAGGAGTCTTAAAGGCAGGTTTTCCACTAGTAAATTGAAATAAAGTGGAATTAGAATACCACATTAAAACTAAATGTTGCTCAAAACGCCATAAGCAAAGTGGCTACCTAAACTCTTTCTCTAGCTGGAGTTGTCCACGTTGTCTTTTCAGTTCATGTCTCTGCTATGTAGAAGGACCAAGAAATTCAGTGATCACCCTGTTTACTTTGTGTGACTGATGTCCTGTAATGGCTTCAGCTAACAGGAACCAAATCTGGTACTGTCAAATAAGATTAGCAGCCAGGCTGGCGGGCTTGAGCTCTGTCTGAATGTCGAGCGGATAGGGGTCAGTGGGTTTCTTTTGGTCTCTTGAACAGGTTGCTGGTGTTGGATTTCGTGTTCCACAATGGTCTTTGAGATTAGTCTGTGCTCTGTGGTGACCTTTTTCTTCTCATCAAATTTATATTCAGATAGCTGTGAGTTCTTCTCCCATTTCTTTTGTGTTGTGGGCTGTGTGTTTCATTTGTGCAAGAGAAGCGTAGACGGAAAAGGAAAAGCTTCCCAATGTGCAGTTTTGAAGTTTGAGGATACCGCAGAATTGTCAGCGTTTCTAAGATTGTTAAGACTATAGGAGCTCATAGTATGTTTCTTTGTCCAAATTGCACCCACAATATCCTGTTGTACATCATTTGTTCCATCTTATCTTTAACACAAAGCTGCATTCTACAGAAAAAAAAAAAGCACCTTACGTTTAAACTAATTTGTTGCTATGTAAGTGAAAATATTCTTAGCCTTTGTAAAGCAATCTGCTTTCCATATTTTGATCTGAAGTGGCCGCTTTCATTGTGTTCAGGCTGAGCTAAGACTCTCCATAAATTTAGAATATAAAGTGACTATTTGGTACTAATATTCAAAATGTAAATCTCTTAACATTAGTAATGTTTCAAATAAAAGAGTCAGTTTTCCTACATATAAGAGAACTTCTGCAGATATTGCGTTGGCTTCTACTCTGAAGGGAAAAGTACCAAACTTGTGTTGCATAAGACTGAACTATGTCAGAAATATGGTTTTGGATATAATTTGGGGGAAAAAAAGCAACTGATTATTTTCATCATCTGGTCTTCTACTTAATGTAACAACTGTTTTATTGCAAACTGAAATATGCTGAAGTCTCAAATGGATGTTAGTTTTCAGAATCTCTCTGTAATTTGACAGTGCATGCTTCCTTGTGGAAGTGCAGTTTATCTTTTTAAAAGTTCTCTCCTGCAGTGCTAAACAAACTCTGTTTCTGCATGTCTGAATCTAGGTGGATGCATTACGCTTACGTCTGGAGGAGAAGGAGACCATGCTAAATAAGAAGACAAAGCAGATTCAGGAGATTGCAGAGGAAAAAGGCACTCAAGCAGGAGAGATCCATGATCTCAAGGATATGTTAGAGGTGAAGGAACGCAAAGTTAACGTTCTTCAGAAGAAGGTAAGATTGTAGAGCTCTAAGTCAGATCCTTATCTTTGACATCCTGATTCCTAAGCCTGTCAAGAATTTACTTTTTCTGTGTTCGAGAGTCAGTCTTTTCATGTCATGGGAAGATAGTGAATGATGAATATCTGTTTAAAATTTTGCATTAAAAAATAGAAAAAAATCAAAGCGAATATTATTGCCTTGAGGTGTTCCAGATGCTGCTTTTGGTTCCACTTCACTACTAACACTGACTGAAGTAACTGTAGAGGGCGCGTCTTAAGGAAAATCAGTCCTTTCACACCAACCACCTTTAAAGCCATGCTGATTTGAAGCATTGGGCGGTGGGTGATCCTGATATCCGTATGTAAATAATTTAATGGGGATTTTTAGCAATAGAACTAAATGGCATTGTTCCTCTGTAACTTTCTGAGAAAAGTTAAGAATTCAGTAGATAGAACTTTCAGTAGGAATGCTCTTTTATCAACCTTAAATTTTCTCAGGAGCTACTGGAAAAGGATAATCAGATTTCAGACCAGCCTACCTATCTCTCTGGATAAGAACATGTAGACCTTGTCAGTGAAATCAGGGAGGTCTGCATAAGAAAATGTAGACTCTGTCAGAAATAGTAGAGATTTTCCAAAGGATGTTAAACCCCAAGGCAATGAATGATGATTTGCAAGTCACGCAAAGTATTTTCCAATTATTATTATTTTTTTAATTTATGAAATATTTTTTTCTGTATTCTAACAGAAACTGCTCTTGGATCTTGTGATCTTGTGTTCTATGTATTAGGCTGGGAATATGGGAATGTGCTTTTTTTTTTTTTCCCCTCTTTCATGCATTTTTCCTATCCCCTTTAGCAACTCTGTGAAATTATTGTCATTTTAATAGTTCAGAATATTAATTTTGTGTGCCTGGCCAATGCTTTTTCTTCTAGTATGTACCTATAAATCATGATGCTTTAGGTCATGTTCAGTTCCATTACAGCAAACTTCACGTGGGAATGAAAGTTCAGCTATGAAGTTCAGTCACAAACCAGTCATTAATAATTCTAGATCAGTCTTATTCCCTCTCTGAACAGTGTCAATTTTGGGCTTTTTTTCTTTTTAGGAACACTTACAGACTTGTAATTCTTGTACTGTGCTTTTGCTTTGTTTTCAAAATTGGTCATGCACACTCCAAAGGTTGATTGAAATCCCAGCTGAATAAGTAACCAAAATGTAGGGAATCTGACCTTTATTTAAATGTTAAATGTCAGTGAGGTTGTTTTATTCCATTGACTCTTACATTGTTTTTTTCATGTTTTCTTATTTGCTCGACTTAACTCTTTTCAGTGATCCTTCAGTGGTTCATTTAGTAGAGCTGAAGGTTCTGATTTTGCTGCTTTTTTTTTGATGCTTGTTTTACTTCCTGAAACCAATCCAATCCATATTAAGAAAGTTTCATCTTTTCATGTGGCTAGCTTATTTTTTGAGGTTTGTTCCTTGCTGCTTTCAAGTAAAGTTATCTGCTCTCTCTGGATAAGAAAGTAAGGTCCCAGAGACCTTTAGATGTAAAGATGTTGAGTTCATGTTCTCACACACAGGTGAACAGAAGACAACATTGCTGTAATAAAAAGTGACTTGAGTTGTTTTATAAAGTATGTTTATAAGCTTCTTAAACAAAGGAAGATAACCTGCCTGTAGATAACTATCTTTCTTACTGCTAGCTAGGATTGTGCAAACACTGGAGTTTGCTATAGCCTTTAGTTTGTTCGAACTGTTTCCTTTAACATGAACAATTGAATTGCAAGGTTTTAAATCCGAAGAGATTATTTTCAGTTCCTCTAATCGGCAAACCTAGAATATCTTTATGGAGAATTCAGCTGACAATCCTTATATCGCTTCCATGCATGATAGCCTTTTTATTCATATCTCTGATTGTAAGCTGTCATTTTCAGAAAGATTATATTTTAATCTGTATATTCTAATTGAAGATCTGGATGAATCTGATACTGTTCAAAATATTTTCAGAGGTTGTAGGCAGCAACATTTTTTGAATGCCTTATTTGTCTAATCTTAATGCTTGTTTTAAGTTTGGCAACATGATTTAAGTGATATCTAGGCATTTTAATTGAATACAGTGAACAACTTGGAAAGCTGCGGTACAAAAAAAAAACAAACAAAAAAACAAAGAAAAAAACCTTATGTAGTATTAAGAAATATTTTACTGTGGATTTTTGGAAATTTCATCATCGGCATAAAAGTGCTGCTTGCAGTTGTGAGGAGGTACAGGTGTTGATAGGCTGAAAGAATTTAACTGAATTAAGTATTTGATTAGTAGATACTATTTAATTGGAATTTGCCAAGTATTTTTCCCCCAGCATATGCTCAGATTTAAGATATTTCTGAAGTGTGGACTCTCATGAACTGGATTTGGAACACTGAAGTATTTTTATGCTAGGTAATAAAATAATAAATATGTTAGGCAGGAAAATATATATTGAAAAATCATTAACGTGCTTCTCATCAATTTATGAAAAGTTGTTCACTGTTTTAATTTAGATAGGTCATCTCTACTAGTAATATAGTGATGTGGTATATGGCTATACTCAGCATTTGGACTTCAGTTCATGATTTTTATATTTTCTGTGAATAGTTTAGATGTGTTATCACCTATTCTAATGACATAGGCAAGAAATTGCTTGGTATGATGCTAAAATTGTATTACACTTAATGCCTGTGATTTCTGCAGAAAGCAAAATTGATTTTAGATATACCCTTTGCTGTCGGGTCTCTGATTCCTTGGAGCTGGCTATGGCCTAGTTTATTTTATGAACTGTTGTGTCATTGCTGTATTGGTAAGCGAAGAGCTATAAAGTATACTTCTTGATTATTCTGGAATCCAAATGAAGAAATTAAAAAATGTTTACTGGCTGATTAAAGATCAAATAAAAGACACAGAAGAAGATGATGAGCGACAGAGATCTCAAAAACTAACATGACAATTGACATCACTGTTGATACCCAATAGTCACTACAATACATATTCCAGGTTGCTAAGGAAACCACATGCTTCACATTTTAAATTCTGGAATCTTTCCTGTTCTAAGCTTCTACAGTGAAACTGCTTGGTAGCGCCTTACTTGAAACAATACGTATAGAGTAAATGGTAGAAATTTGGAGACTACAGGAATTGTCTGAAAATTTTATGGAAAACCTTGATTTTTTTTTAATTAACTGACAATAATGGAAAATGTTAGAACTGTGGATAAGGGGAGGATGTTAGCAAGTAAGACAAGGAGCATGCTGGACTAGTCTGAATTCTGAACATGGAAAAGATTAAATGGCGCTTCATTATTCTCTGTGCCACATCTATCTGTGCTGGTAGATCAGGATGGAGAGGAATAGAAAAAAAAGAAAAGAAGCCACAATCAGTGCTCTATAATCAAAGCATTTTAGAAAAATATCATTTGGGAGAAAAGGTAGGTAAGTTACCCTGAAAGAAAAAAAAAGCAGGAAAAAAGAAAAGAAAAAAGCAATGAATATTTCACATCTTTCTTGGTGGAGTCATGTTTTGTCTTTGGAGATGGGGTTAACACTCCCTTCATTGTACAGTGCAGCATCAGGCAAATAAAATAGAAGTTTTCCTCTCAGTCCAGAGGGGTGTTATTCAGCAGCTCCCTCCACACATTGTGATAATTGACTTGTGATAAAAGTAGAGAAGGAGCACAGATCTTTTTTTTTTTTTTTTTTTTTTTTTGTGGCTGTGCTGATGTTGCTTGTTTAGCCAGTATTCAGGAAGACTCCAGATGCAATCTTCCTACGTTTTTAAATAAGAAACATTGTCTTTCTGCAGAGGAAGACAAATGCCCTCTACTTTTCAAAAGGCTTAGAAATCAAAATAAATATTTATGTTTAATGATAAATATTGTATAGCAGGAGAGAGGGACTGCAAATTGAATGTTTAACTTAGTTGTTTAGAATCAATAGTGATCATACTTACTGCAAGAGTGGTGTTGGTTTACTTTTCATAACTTTTAAAGTTTACTGTTTGAACTTTAAGGGTGCTTTAATTTCCATTCCCTTGTCCAATTAAGTAGATTTATCTCCTCAGGCAACTCTTCTGGTCCAACTCTGAAAAGAGAAGAGAGAAATCACAGGGAAGAGTGTGAGGCAGTAGCACAGGCTGCCCATCGAAGTTGTAGGTGCCCCATGCCTGGAGATATTCAAGGGTGGGGCCCTGGGCAGCTTGATCTAGTGGCAGGGGGTTGGAACTGGAAGGTCTTTAAGGCCCCTTCCATTTTCTCTAAATTTACAGCTAGTGAGAAGTTTTTAGAGTAGGAGCCATAACTTTGGATGACACAAAACTTGGAGGAGTGGCTGACATAACAGAAGGCTGTGCTACCATTCATCAAAACCTGGACAGACTAGAGAGTTGGGCAGAGAGGAACCTGATGAGGTTCAACAAGTGCAAGTATAGAGTCTTGCACCTGGGAGAAATAACTGTATGCATCAGTACATATTAAGGGCTGAGCTGCTGCAAAGGAATTCTGCAGCAAAGGACCTGGAGGTCCTGGTGGCCAACACGTTGGCCATGAACTAGCAGAGTGCCCTTGTGGCCATGAAGGCCAATGGTATCCTGAGGTGCATTAAAATAGTATGATCAGCAGGTGGAGGGAGGAGATCCTCCCTCCTACTCTGCCCCAGTGAGGATGCATTTGGAATACTGTCCAGTTTTGGGCTCTCCAGTTCAAAAAAGACAGGGATCTCTTAGAGTCCAGCAAAGGGTGACAAAGATGATTCAGGGTTTAAGTACTTCTCCTGGAGAAAAGGTTGAGAAATTTGGGATTCTTCATTCTGGAAAAGACTTGAGAGGAGATCTCATCAGTGTTTATAAACATCCAAAGTGTAAGAGTCAAGTCAATGGGGTGGGCTC
The DNA here is from genome assembly GCA_002909625.1 of Bambusicola thoracicus. NCBI lineage: Eukaryota > Metazoa > Chordata > Aves > Galliformes > Phasianidae > Bambusicola > Bambusicola thoracicus. Next base: position 11,878 of record PPHD01001901.1, read on the forward strand.
TTTTTGGTGGCGAGAAACAGTAGATCAAGGGGCAATGGGCAGAAGTTGGAACACAGGAAGTTCCGTGCTAATGCAAAGAAGAATTTCTTCCCTGCCAGGACTGATGGAGCAGTAGAATAGGCTTCCCAGAGAGGTGGTGGAGTTTCCTTTTCTGGAGATGAATTCAAGACCTATCTGAATGCCTACCTGTGCGACCTGCTGTAGGGAGCTTACTTGATGATCTCTAGAGGTGCCTTCCAACCCTTGCAGTTCTGTGATTCTGTGAGTCCATTTCTTCATACTGTCTTCAGCTCTTTGTTAATTTAAGCTTAAAGGTGAATGATTACCAAACATATCTTAGAGTTTATTACAGCTACTTCAACTTCAGCAAGATTTTCCCACTCAGGAAAGGCATTAGCTCATGAGATTTGAGCTTTTTTGATCATTTCTGAGCCATACAACAACATTTGTCCTAATAGATCCAAAAGCTTAGCTTCTGACAGTCTTTTCAATGGCAGGTATCTTTAGTTTACAGGTGCTGGTAGAGGTGACAGTGTACTCTTGAGACACTTGCACAAGAAATATACTTTTGATCTTTTTTACTCAATCTAGATTAGTCATGGCAAATGTTGTGTTGTAGCTTGAGGTACGCTCCAGCATTCTCATTTATGATTTCCAATGAGCAAATGTTTTACAGATAAACTGAGTGACACGGGTGCAGCGTTCCTTGTATGGCCTTACCAGTGCTAAGTGGAGGCAAGTGTCACCTTCCTTGACCTGCCAGCAGTACTCTTCCTTTGTGCCCTTGCTCGTCATTTCCTGCTCTGAAGAATTTTCATTAGGAAAGTGTTAACGATATAAACATGGTTTACTCGTAATGAAGGGTTTGCCTTGGTATATTGTCTGGCTACTTTCTTCCTCTTTCCAGACCGACAAAAACTTATGCAAACTCTGGCATCTTGCCATGTTGTATCTCATTGTGTGGGTGTTAGTAGCTTTGTCAATGGAACACACTTCTCTTGTACAAAAGGTCTTTTTTAACCAACATGGTGGCACAGGGCTCATTGACTAAGTTCCTGCCTCAGTGTTTCCACAGATGTATGTTGAATCCTTCCTGCTGTGCCTCTGACATTTCACTATGTCCTGGAGATAGCAGACTGTTGTCTGCAGAATGTATCTGTTCTTCCTAGAATCCCTGAGGTGTCTGGTTTTCCCTTCTGCTTAGGAGATAAATTTTGTGTTTGGGATACTTGTGCATCCATTCTTTGAGTCAGTAACATCTAGTTCCTTGTTTTATCAGTGTGCAGATCATGATTTTATCATGCAGGAAAGTGGGAGAAAGTTGGAGCCTATTCAGTTTCCTTTTGGAATGTGATCTCTGTAGTCTCAATGGAGATCTTTCTGAGTACAACTTCTAGGCTCTATACATCAATAGTGTTCAAATTTAGTAATATTAAATTAATTTTCATTCTGTTTTTTTTTTTAACATCAATTACAGTGACATATTCTAATTCTACAATGTGCCAGAAATAGTGTATTTGGATATCAAACAATTATTCACAAATATCTAAGCTTCAAGTAGATTTTTTTTAAGATTTAAAGGGCATTAATTAATGGTTCTCTCTTCATTTAGTTAGATTACACTACATTATCTGTTCTTTTTCTGATTCATTGTGCAATTATTTGGAAAAACATTGTCTTTTAAGTCTAAAAAGCTCTCATTACTAGTCACACAAAATTTAAGATGCATGGAGAATCCCAAATATATACTGCATGGATTCTGAAAGTACCTCCAAAAAGAAGTTATTTTTAAGTGTATATTTTAAAAGTAAATCTCAAGGTTGCATAAAACTCACCTTTATTAAACTTCAGTGCAGTGAAATCTGTAAGAGAATTCACTTGTATATGTCTAATGTGCACTTTGAAGATTTGATTAGTAAATTATATGGAATACGAGACCTTGTGGAAGAAACAAAATTTAAGTTTGATGATTGAGAGAAGGTTAGGAGAACCTACTGGGTTCAAAATAAATGTTATGCCTGGATATATTATAAATTGGGATCCGTATTTGGAGCATATGTTCTTTTACTTTTATATAACCCCTTCTTTTTCATATGCACCTTCTTTTGTAAAATAGGAACATCTGGATCGTATGTAGCATATATACCTGTAGTCCCAGAAGAATAATATTCTATTCAAAAATCAACTGTTCTGATGTGTAGGAAAGACAACAAGGCAGATTCTTGACATCTAGTAATGTACAGAACCTTCTCTTATCTCATCCTGATGCTATTAAAGAATCTTTCCTGTAGCCTTCAGTAACTTGAGAAATTGACTTTTAACTTTTTTTTTTTTTGAATGAATATCCACATCCATTCATTTTAGATAAGCAATTTCAAACTAAAAATGAAGACAGGACTGTTGGGTTAATGATTTCATTTCTGCAGTTCAGCTGATGTAGCATGCTAACGTAGGATTGTTCAACTGATATGTGTTGCTGTAATAGTGTTACATAAGATGGATAGCACCAGCAACGTTGGAAGGTAACTCCATGGAGTTTCTGGTATTATCTGTGCTCCAGTGTTCCAAAATGCTGAAACTCTGAACCACAATTCAGCAAATCCGTCATGTATGGAAGGGATCTTTTTTTTGAGTATCCCTCAAAGATACTCTTTTTTTTGTTGTTGTTGTGTCCTTCTTGTGCCTTGAGATAACCTCTTGATTGGCAAGACAGAACATTACTCATAGGTAGTGGGACTGACAAATTCTGGTTCCTGAAGGGATCTGGGAAAAGAGCCAACTTTGGGGCCTCTTGGTTTCATTATAAATTAAACATGTAGTTTTTCTGGCAAGATAAAGCTAATAAGCTTTGTTGGTGTGTTCACTGTCATGTTAGACAAATACAAACTTCCCTATGATTGAAGAGGCAGGAAAAGCAAGGGCGTATGCTTTTTTTGAGGTTACTTACATCAGTCTTCCTCACATAGCTTTTCATTTCTCTCTAGGTTGCAAGGCTTACAGAGTTTCCAACATTTTAGTCGCCACTAAATTGCTGTCCAGGCTTTTTCTGCTCCCCAGGGGATTGTCTGAGCTGTGTCTGGAACAGACATTACTGATAGACCTAGCAAACTTAGTGATCTTCACTAAGACAAGGAATGAATCATTTCTTGGTATAAATCAATATTTTCCTGTTTTCAAGAGCGGGTTTTGAATCCAATAGGCTAGGAAATGTTCTAAGGTGGGGTTCTGCTTGATATTTGTGCCACCATTGGGACTGTTTTAAGGCACAAGTACATAAATAGCATTCAAACCTGTGATTTCACTTGTGCAAAGGATAAGAAAACTTAATTTCAGTATGGAGTAGTGTTACAAAGGGCAACTGAGATTGCCTTGTCCTAAAACGGGACAAGTTTGATTATTAAAATGCTCCTTTGCATTATGAAGGGCTTGCATACCTTCAGGCAGAGATGAGTGAAGGATAGCTTTGAACACAGGACCATTCTTCCATTCTTAATATGCAGCAGAGTTTGAAGTGATGGTTTACCTAAAGCAATCAGTGGTATAAAAATTGAAAAGAATATGATCAAATGATCGTACTATTTTAAAATATTGGATTCTTAGGCTCATGCATTTTTTGGAGCACAGATCATGAAAGAATTTTATTAGTGAGTTTGATATTTTTGTCAGCTGTGACTGGACGTGTTCTGAAGTAATTCTATAAAAGAAATAATAGCTAAATACTCAAGAATATATATCTACACTCTTGTGCTTAGCATTTAGAGTAATACCTTACTCCTCCCTTCCTCTTCATCATCCTTAAAAGGAGAATGAAACAGTAAATAACAGTTGTTTGGACATGTTCTACGCTGCGATTAAAAAAATCTCTTATTTCTAGAGCACTCCCCTCTGGTTTACCTTACATTATTTCTTTGATCATTTTATTAAATCAGTGTGTTGGACAATGTAATAGAGTGTCTAAATCTAAATTTCATTTGCAGTCTTTGTTCAAGTTGCACAGCTGGCTTGCTTGAGTGATCCTAAATGATAATGTAAATGAAAATGAAATTTAGTTTGCTGTGAGGATTTCCTTTTAGTCAATGGTAAATCCCATGTTCCCATCCCGTCCGTTGGCCTGCCTCGGTGTTTGATCTCCTTCATTCTCTGATTTCTATTCTTTGCTATTGCAGTGCTGGGACAAGTTAAGTCTTTCCATTATTAGTGTCTTTTCTCATCAGCCATTTTTTCTGTTTGTTTTTCTGTTTGTATCACCGTACTGCTAAGTGGAAGTGTGTCACTAGTTATGGTATCCTTACTCTGCATAGAACCAAAATCAGAATCCAAAGCAAAAAAATAGCTTAAGTAATCCCGAGTATGAGACATTAAATTGCCATAGAATTAAGATTATTTGGCAGTAATAATCAGTGAAATACTGTACTTCGGGTTTAACCAAGTGAAGAAGTTTGATTCATAATTTAGTAAGTTTTTCACTTGACATGTTTTAAACATTATGCAGTCTTGTAAAGCTTGACCTACTCCAAAAGGAATGTCACAATTTCTTAGTTTTACTCTGCTTCCTAGAAAATAACAGATCTAAGCTAACATTTACTAGTTCCAATTTTTCCTTGCTTTAACAGCACTTTGTAAGAAAGGGAGAGACTCTTCCACAGTGACGTACTTTTGGTTTTACTTACTTTGAATATATAAGTACTATCAATATACAAGTATGCTTAATTATTGTATTTTTTTTTTCCTGTAGTGAATTTTCCTAAATCAAAAACTTCAGAAAGCAGAGTCACAGAGATTGCTTCATAAGGTCAGGACACGGCTGAAAGAAGAATCGGCATGATGCTGATTATTTGTGCCGATGATGGCCTGCACAATTAGGCCAAGATTTCAATCAAATGGATGCTATACATAATTTGATTGTGAAATTATATGATTTTGATTATGGTTTTCAATATAAGTGACATTTTAGTGCATATTAAATAAATGAGCAAGATTAAAGTTAGTGTTTCACTGAAGAGAAGCAGAGTCTTTTTGTCATTTATGATAGCAGTGATCTATTTTAATGTACTTGGGTAAACAGAAGTGTTGCCCTGAAGTTGGAACCAACAAATTTTCTTAAACAACCCAGTTGGAAAACTTGATGCTGATGGATAATGGGTATGTTCTCGTAGCTGGTAAACACTGACAAAAACAAATGGTCATGCAGAGAAACTGTAAGATAAGCCAGAGATAGAGAAGTGCAGCGTCTGATGCACGGACTCAGATGTGAGCGATCCAAATCATTTATTAGAAGTTCTCACATCACTTACATATCTTCACAAGTTTTCTTTTTCTGGCTTTCCCACCCGCCCCTACAACTTTCCCATCCACCTTTACATATCAGCACAGCATTCTGCAAATACTCCTCAACCGTTCATGCGGGCGTTTATCCAATCAGAGCTGTGAACTGTTCCTTCTTCTTCTAGAGGTGTCCTTGGTTCTCTTGCTGTTTACCTTGCTCCACAGCTGCTGCTCTGTACAGTCCTTCTTGTATTCCTACAGAGATGCTTTTTATGGATTATATAATTAGCCAGTTGGCTCAGATTTTTCTGAAACAAATCCCTTACAGTAAGCCTTTGTACTCTCATTGTTTTTACTTGCATTTTACATTAAATAGTGTCCGTTCGTATTAAAACCTATATGCTTTGCCACACAACCAATATCTGTGGCTTAGAAAGAGCACCACCTCTTGCACCCATGACTTCAAAAACCTCTCTTGTATTGGCCAGTGTCCATGATATGATTTTTACAATATGAAGACTCTGCTTTTGTCTGGGTTGGGCTATTGATATTATTAAACCTCCTCAGAATGAAGTAATTACTTAACTAAATTTAACTGTTTTAAAACTGTTTGAGGATGTGACTCACTGCTAATGTATAATTTTTTTTTTCTAGGAAAATGCTTTGGAAATCTCCCAAAAATATGAATTTGGGATCATTTACCAATTCAAGAATCAGTCTATGGGTTCTCAATCTTTTTCTTGAAACTACAAACTATGCGAGATTCTCCTTAGAAGGTAGTAAGGAAAATGCCTTTCAGCATCAGTTTTTAGAAATAGAAAACTTCAGTGATAGAATTGCTTTAGAAGGTTTGAAGGAAATTCAAGCTGTTTACTAGCAAGACAGAGAGACTGCAAACTCTTCTGAGAATATAATTTGAAACATCTGGTTTAAATGCTGTCTAATGTTGGGAATGCAGCAGTACAGGAAAAAAATACTACTGAGAAGGTACTATAATTGTAATTCAGCTTATAGCACCAATTCTTGTCAGTTCTCTTTTATAGTTTGTCAGCAAACCAGCGCTACCAGAAAAAGATTAAATATGCAGAGGAAAGGAGAACAGCAGAAAACAAAGGGATGGAATTGTCCTTAGGGATTATTTCCACGTAAACATAGCTGAATATGTTCTTGTTGATCCAAATCTACTTGCAAAGCACCTTTTTGTGTAGAAAAATACTGAAAAGAGAATAGTCTGTTGGATCAGTGTCAATAGTTTGTGGCTTTTTCACCACAGGTACAAAATAATTAACCATCTATACAAATTATTATGTCAAGCTGTGTTGTAGCGGCACTTATTTCTCCAGAGTTTGTTTTGTTTTCTCAAGTCAATCGTCCTGCATAAATGTGAATGCAAAGTTAGGTAAAGAATAACCCATTGATTCAGTTAGCTGTCCTGCAATTCTTCCTGTTTTTTTAAGCTTTCTTTTCACTTTCTAGCCATTTCTTCCTTTTGAACCTGAAGCAGTATGCCTGTTTGTAATCCATGCATGCATTTATTTGACATTAAGTTCTTTTTTAAATAGAAATCATAACTGATTCTTTAAGCTTTCTAAGCTGCGTAGCCACAAAATATTATATTTGTAAAGCTAAGCAGTGTAAGAACTTGCTAATTTCAAAGGATTTTCATCAGATCTTGAGAGTAAAAAATGCAAAAAGTTTTCATCTTCTTAAAGAGCAAGCTTTTGTTTGTTTGTTTTTGTTTGTTTTTGTTTTCTCCTTTGGAAGCTATCCTGAACTGTAACTTGAGCAGCGGTCAATAAGATTTTTGTTCTGCATGTGATATACCGCTATGCTGAAGTTTCCCAATCTCAAATTCTCTTTCAGTCATGTCCTCCTCCATACTCTTCCCATCCCTTTAGCCTGTTTTTCTTTCCTAAGCCACTGCAAATCAAAGTGTAGCAGAATCCCGTTGTTCTTATACATTACAGAATCTCAATATACTGGGTTCTGCAGAATGTGGGCGTTCCCACAGTGCAGTGATATTCTGATGTGATGTTGCAAAGATAATAATGTTCCAGGTAAGCACTGAAGTACAACACTGGTAAAAAGAAAAAGAAAAAAAAAAAAAAACAGGAAAATTTACATGTGAGGAAAAATAAGAAGTGATCATGGAGTAGCAGAATTTGTGTAAACAGAACAGGTTTATCAGTTAACTAACAGTTCACTATCTATGCTGGAGTGTTACCTGGGGCTCTAGAATTTGAAGTTCTTTAAGAAAACTTAAAAATATTGAAGAGGTCAATACTGGGACCAGTGCTCTTTAACATCTTCATCAGTGACATGGACAGTGAAATTTAGTGCACTTTCAGCAAGTTTGCAAATGATGATAAGCTGTGTGGTGTAGTGGACACAGCTAAGGGATGGGATGCCATCCAGAGAGACCCAGGCAGGTTCAGGAAGTGGGATGAGGAGAACCTCATGAGGTTCAACAAAGCCAAGTGCAAGGTCTTGAACCTGGGTAATGGCAACCCCCACTGTCACTGCAAGCTGGGGGATATAAGGGTGCAGCACAGCCCTGCCAAAAAGGACCTGGAAGCACTGGTGGATGGCAAGCTGGGCATGAGCCAGCAATATGCCCAGACAGCCCACAGACTCATAAGCAGAGTCTATGGTGGTAGGACAAGGGAAAGTGGTTTCAAACTAAAAAACAGTAGGTTTGGATTGGATACAAGGATGGTGAGGCATTTAAGAACAACACTTCTAGAATTTGTTTCCCTCTCAATTTTCTAGTATAAATGCTTTACACCTTTTTCTGAAGGAACATTATTTTTGCTTATATCAGATAGAATGATGTAATCTTGTCCCTTGTAATTGATATATTCTCCTTCTGATTCTGATGCAACTCTGCTCTTCTCAAAAATTGTGAGATTGTTGCAAAATGGGGTATGACTGCAGGCTACCAACTTTTTATCATTGTATTAGTATTCTAACACTGAAGGGAGTGGCATCTTGCCAATTAGAAGGAGTTGTAACTGTTCTATCATCACATACGTGCTTACTTGCCCTCTTTCTCCTGCACTAGGTGATCGATGAGATTCGCCTTCTTGTAGTGATTAGCCTTGGAGTTGACCTGGCCAGCAGTGCCATTACAAAACTTTGGAAGAACTGTTTGGAAAGCTTGCACCTTATGTTTATTTCTCTGCTTTATTTATCTGGACAGGAATTCCATGGGGACAGATTAGAAAACCTATCAACCCATCTGATTATTTTAAATCCTTTTTACAGTAGTGCTCCCACGGGATGAAAGCTGGGGAAGAAGTGGGAGGTGTAGCAGTCGCCTGAGGTATTCTGCTCTTCTGATAGAAATCACAGAATACTATCCTGTGTTACAATAATTGCCTTTTAGATGTTCCGTGTATATTAAGGAGAAGATGCCATGTTACTGGTGAAAATACTACAGCTAGTTATTCAGTGCAGGAAATACAAACTTTCTCAAGACTGAAAAAGATTTTTAATTTAAAATTTTGCTTTTTTTTTTTTTTAAATGTATACATTCCCAAATATCTTTGGACCTCTGTAATTCTAAGGGGATTGTTTCGCTTTTTTTCCTTATTGTCTTAGAATGAAAAAGAATGAACTAAGTTAATAGGGTTTTACCACACGTTGTTTGTTTTTTTTAATCACTTTGTTTCTTTCAGAAGACAAGTAAAATAGCGAAGAGAAACTTGAATGTTGAAAATGAAATACATATACAATTAATTAGCTGTCAGGTGATGAAAAAAGTTGTAATCTGTTGATCTTAGATTAAAAGCAAATATTTTGTAGGAGGAGAGAGTTCTTTTCCAATATGAGGAAAGAAATAAAAAAGAAACTGAATGACCAATTCCCAAACCCACTGTGTTAATTCTGATATAGCAGTTACTGGTACAGTAGAAATCAGCTTCTCAAATATTCTATTTACACACATCGCAGCACTTACAGTGGTCCTACAAAAGGTATTTGTGGCTGAAGCATACTATGAAGGATCTACTGATAACCTGTAACTAGAGGAATCTGGGAGTCTAATGATCTTTTGAGTATTAAATAAAATGCACCTCATTTAATTCCCTGGGCTGTTTTTTCTTCTTTGCATTTGCATGGACTTTTCAGTAGAATGAGTATTTGCAAGAAGTACAATGCATCCTTGCCTTTGGAACAGTATGCCAGAGGCAACTTCTCTTGTCTCTGCTCCTGTGCCTTGGAGTGGAAAGAGAAATAATTGTTTCTATGCAACTAGGAGTAAATCACCCAGGTTGAAACAAGGTAGTACCTGACAGCAGGTAAAGTTAGAGAAGAAGATTTCAGTAAATCATTATTGAAAAGGAAACTGGTATGCAGAGCAGAAGATTCCAGTATGTGAATGTATACCTTCACAGTAGGCTTCATGTTTCTAAGCTTCTAGAAGAAGGTCCCTGTCTTGACCCAGCAAACTGAGTATGTATGAGAAGACTAAAAAATATTAATAATCTTTATTTTTTATTTTTCCTATGTTGAAACTTTCTATGTATATACATATGTATGCTCCTTAGGTTTCTAGGACATTACAGGGGAAATTTGCCATCTTCCAGCATCTCCCAGACCAAACAGCTCTGCTTCATTCTTTGTCCCTTTCTGTTTTCCAGAGTTTGGAGGTTCCAACACATTTTATTTTATCTTTCACTATGGAAGAAGATAGGCCAGTTTTAATAATCTGATTTATTTCTATCAGTTATTTGAGAATTTGTTCAGAATTACTTTTTTTTTTTCCCAGTTTCTTAGGCATACAGGAACATAAAATAAATGTGAGGTACATTATGTATTCTTTTTGATGAAGGGACTCAGAGTGCTTGCAAGGATGTAATAGTAAAATTATTTCTATTGATTGACTAATGGAGTATGTGGAGAATATTCTTTGCTTTTCTCATTAGCTTATATTATTCTGGAGGATTTATAGTTTAGCTTTTATTTGTTACAGTAGCCAAACTGAATAAAGACGTTTCTATCGCTCTTTCTGTCATTTCAGAAAGGACATTTCCCACTTATTGCTATACAAGTGTTTCAGTTTGGGCACATCAGTTGAGCTAGTTTTCTGTAATTTAAAGGCATAACCTTGTTAGGGACCATCAGTTATCCTGTCCTGCAAAAAGCTCAACTGTAGGTAGCTTTGTTTTTTATTTGTTTGGCTGGTTGGATTTTTTTTTTATTTTTATTAATAGTTCCTGTGTATTAGTGTGACTTGGAACAGTTTTGTATATCCTCTATTCCCTGGTGGATAAAGAAAGAAAACATTCATTACTCCAGACTCCAAAGCGTGAAAGAATAGACAAATTCACCCCTTTTACACACAGCATTTTTTTGTGTACCAGAGAATGCTGTTGAAATGGGAAGTTGTTTCAGTTATAGTACTAATCCGTTGCTGTCATTTTTTTTCTCATCACAGTAAATTGTGTTCCTGAAACATGTAAATGCCTGCTGTGCTTGTGCAAGTGCTTGTGCCGCTTTGGCAAGTATCTTCCACGTGCTGGCTGTGAATTATTTAGCTGTCTCTTGTGTGCAGTTCGGTCACAACAGAAAGTCACTTAGTCCCCTCTCCAGCCTCTTGGAGCCTTTGCTGGAGCTTTTCGCCTCCAGAAGTAAACACAAGTCTAAGAATAGCTCACACTTCTTTGTAGTATCTTTTCATGGTTGGCTGTCTAAACAGCCTGGCTGTCTAGACAGCTGACGACACTGAAAGCTCCTATGGTCAAATGCAGCCACGTAGGCTGCTCTCGGGGATGTTACCTCATTGGTATCTGCATCTGTGGGTGCCAGCAGAGCTTCTCATTCAGAATGGCTGAGCTCTCTCTGAAGCTCCCTGTACTCCAAGCGTATGCTAACAGGGTGTTAAATAATACACAAGTTTAAAAAGAAGCAGGAATTTTTGGTTATCGCAGTTATTTCTGAGTCTGCTTTTTTTGTGGTTTTTTTTTTTTTTTTTTGGGGT
>PPHD01001901.1:23142-39166 GCA_002909625.1 Bambusicola thoracicus
GTTTTTTTTTTTTTTTTTGCTCTTCAGAATTTGCTTTACGGTGTTATTTGTGCTGTGCTCAGTCTTAAACTTTGAGAAAAACTTAGAGCACTAATGCTTTTCCTCTATGAGAAAATAATGAGGAAGGTAAACCAAAATCAGTTTTAGTCTATTCCTTAAAAAATTGAAATAAATAAATAAATATTTACACACAGTTGTACTGCTATCAATAAAACATAGATTGTGTACAAAGCTGGATCGTAAGTTTACATGTGCTTGCATAAGAGAAATAAAAAACAGCAACCTGATATAGAGAATCTCCTACCAGGAGACTCCTTCAGTGGCTCTGGGTTACAGAGGACCATTAGCAAGGGTTTCCATTTAGAAACTCTTAGACCGTTTAGAAGGGCATATTTGATGACCTTCTAACTGCTGTTAGACAGGTGAAGCAAAAATGCTGGTAATGCTTTCAAAGAGTTTCCTGATTACTGGACTAAACCCTTGAGGTTGTCTTGTTGCATAAATTGATTTGAAAGAATATTCTGCTACGGGTGTTTGGAAAATAGGTACCTTAGATGCCACACGTCATTCTCCAGCGTACGATAGTACATTTGCTGATGCGAGATGAATCTGTCAGCAGCAACAACAGAAAGAAAAGTCTGTGCCCAGTTTATTCTCGTGCTGATAAATTTGTTTTCTACAGGTGACCATCATGTAGTAATGTGTCTGTTCCATGAGAGGTATGTGTATGCATAATATGAGTTTAGCGCTTAATCTCCTTGATCTGTCAAAAGATATATTCAGAACTCATAAGTAGATGGAATTGTGCAACTGCAGAAAACAAACCCTATATATTTGCTGTCCTGACAATGATGCCTTTTGTTAGTACACCATAGAGCAAAACACTATGTAAGATGAGAAGGCTCCGAGGTGACCTGATAGCCACCTTTCAGTATCTAAAGGGAAACTACAGGAAAGAGGGGGACAGACTCATTAGCAAGATCTGTGGTTATAGAACAAGGAGAAATGGTTTCATACTTAAAGAGAGGAGGTTTAGATTGGATATAAAGAAGTATTTTACAATCGGGGTAGTGAGGCACTGGAAGAGGTTGCCCAGAGAGGTGGTGGATGTCCTGTCCCTGGAGACACTCAAGGTCAGGCTGGACAGGGCTCTGAGCAACCTGATCTACTTGTGGGTGTCCCTGTTCACTGCAGGGGGTTGGACCAGGTGGCCTTTAAGGGTCCTTTCCATCTCCAAGGATTCTGTGATTCTATGAAAAACAGCAGTGGAGAATGTGTTGGTAGCAAGGGAAATACTTAGAAGAATACTACTTCACAACTTCTCAAGAGCCTTTCCATGTTTATATCTGTAGTAATGGGTTTTTTGTTTATTTTGTTTTGAGCTTTTACTCTTTTATATTGTTATAACATCAGCATTTTTCCTAAATATCAAACATAATTGTTTCCTTTAGTCACTCAGTGCTCAACATCTTCAGAAATCAGGAATATTCTTTGATTGATTGATGGATTTTTTGGGTGAATATTTAGTTTTTCTTACTTGGAGTTCTTTTCCAGTTGCTCAAAATGTTGCTGGTTCCTTATTATACTTGATGATTTTGATTGCACTGCTTGATGTTTCCATGTAGGATTACAGGAATGACACCCTCACCTGTTTCTTTGTTTGAGAACATTTTAAAGAGTTTTGTGCACTTCTAAGAGGATTTGGATGAAACTGATTGCTATTTTCTTAAAATCTACTTTCTTCTTTAAGATCGAAAATCTTCAAGAGCAGCTAAGAGACAAGGAAAAGCAAATGAGCAGTTTAAAGGATCGAGTGAAATCCTTGCAGGCTGACACCACCAATACTGATACTGCCTTGACCACGCTGGAAGAAGCACTTGCAGAAAAAGTGAGTATGGCAAGCTGCAGTCTCTTAGTGCTGAAGGTCCTTTTGCTCACAACCTCTCTGCGGTTGGCTTTCCTATGTGCTGATTGGAGTCTGCATAAAAAAAATCCTTAATGCAGCATCATGTCCTTTGTCTGTGAGAGGCATCAGTGTGCTGCTGCTGCTGAGAGGCGTCTCTCACAAGAGGGCACTGTAGGATATTCTGAGCACAGCCTGCACTGCCGTACTGTATGGTATCGCGCAGCGTGGGTGAAGTGCTCCAGAAAGGCTGGAGGGTGGAGCTGAGCCACAAGCCAGTTCTCCATAGCCATTAGCTACTTACCATCATCTTGTGTGAAACAAAACTGTGTTCTTTGTCTTATCTCAATCTGCAGGGGTGCTGCTCGTGTTGTCATCTATTTTCATGGTACATCTTTGGTACTGTTGTGGATGTCTGCATTTCAGTCTCACTTTATTTGCACCTTTATCATTCTTAGTGTATTTTGTTTTCTGCTTGCCCAGTTCTCAGGGGATAGCTGACTGAGGGAGCAGCCTTGTCTGTTCTGTTTTGGTGTGGCAACTTTTAGAATTCTCATATTTTTTTCTTGATTCTCAGAGAACCAAGGTTACAGTGCCATTAGTCTGTCAGATTCTATCAATGTAAAGCTATGGTAAAGGTTTGCTAAGGTTCAGGAGTTCACTTGCATCCTTTCAGCTTTCTGAATAAGCAAGGCTCCATTGATATCTGGCACACTAAATACTTGTTTTATTGCCTGCCACATATTGATCGTGGTCTCATATGCACTACGCCCTTCTTCTCTGAAGGGCCTCTACGCTTCGAAAAAATAAGGTTTAAATAAGTAAGGAAGTAATATATAATGCATACTCTAGGTTAATTCTGGTTATCAGAACCAGATAATTTTTGTTGCAGTGTAACAGTACTGTAAACTTTCAATGGTACAGAAAGCCTGATACTTCTTAGCAATGAATGCACAGATTTTTCAAGTGAAGTGTTTTCCTTCTTGATCTCTTTTACAACAGTAGAAAAATTGTCAATATCCAACAAATATCAATGTGTAAGAAGTGTTGAATTACCTTAGAAGTTGAAAGAATAGGAGGGTTTTTCCTCACAGAATACTTTCTTTCACCAGGAAAGGACCATTGAGCGCCTAAAGGAGCAGCGGGACAGAGATGAACGAGAAAAACAAGAAGAGATTGACACCTACAAAAAAGACATTAAGGACCTGAAAGAGAAAGTCGGCATTTTACAAGGAGATCTCACAGAGAAAGAGGTTGACAAGCAAAATAAATGTTGTATTACAGTTGGTTGTTGTATATGCTATATTTTAGATGAAGAGAACTCTTTCCTTACTGTAATGGTCTTTCAACAAGTTTATCTAGTAAAATACATTGTTTGAGAATTTCTCAAAGCATAAATATTTCAGAACCATCTTTTTCATGGATAGTGCAGTCCCGTTATTAGGAGCAGTTAATCATATGCCAGTGAATACCACTGGTCAGTGATGAGCTTACTGGAGCAATACTTACAGAAGGTGAGAACAAGCTTGTTCATGTCTAAATATAGGAAGGGAAGAATAGAGGTAGATCGAAGATGCATGTAGGTCAAAGAATGCAAACAGATAGTAGAGAGTGTTCGTGCATTTATGTAAACAATATAACCTATTCTTTTTACTGTCAAGAGTCCATTTTTAGTAATTAAGTTGGTTGTTTTTAAAGAACCAACTGGCTAGAGAAGTCAACCTAGTTGTATCAGAGAAATATGCAAGTTCTGCGTTCCTCTCTTGGAATTCTGACATTCAGGTCTACTGCAGTCTTCTTTCACAACTCAATCAAATCAAAAAGATAAAAAAAAAAGGTACCTAGGAAGTGCTAAGATTTTTGTGCACGTAAAGGTAAAAAACAGAAAGAAAACAACAAAAACTGTTCAGAAAATAAGTTGTTGAGACGTCTTTTGGAGATAAGGAGAAGGCTTTCTGTAGTTCCCTGTATTACATACAGTGACCAAATCTGCTAAACGTGTATGAATTTTAAAAACGGTTTTATTTAAAAACAGTTTTTCTCTTAAATATGGCTATCACTGAAGAACTAATTAAAGTTTGCAAAATGTTCTGTATTTAAAAATAATTTTGAAGTGGATTTAGACAAGGTTTCATTTTGACTCAGAACCTGAATTAAATCAAGCTGTCTTAAGCCACCTCTATGAACATCCAACAAACATTCCAACAAAAAATGTTGTTCTAAGTTGGATCCTCAGTGTAATGTGAAGGGATAAGAAGACAATGATGACCAAAAAAAAAAAAAAAAAAAAAAAACCACACCAAAACCTAGCTATTGCTCATATGGAGTATTTATTTGTTAGTTATTTTACATCTTTTATTTTAGTCATCCTTACTGGATCTGAAGGAGCATGCTTCATCCTTAGCTTCATCGGGACTGAAGAAAGATTCAAGGCTCAAGACACTGGAAATCGCATTGGAACAGAAAAAGGAAGAATGTTTGAAAATGGAAACTCAATTGAAGAAGGTAATCTTACTTCATATTTATATATGCAAGGTAAACATCCAGTGTTACATGGATTCGATACATTTACACAGAAAAAATTGGGTTTGTGGATTGCTTTTCAGTAAGTACTCTGAAATTGTGTCCATGCAAACAATATTAGAAGCCAAGCCTATCAGAAAGTAACATTCAGACACTGGTGCTAATTTTGAACTTCATTTGCATGCAATGGCAGTGCTTTTGACTATGTATATTTTAGCAGGTGCAAGAAATTAGAAAGTTAGTCTGCTTCAATACAGTCTCCACTAGTAATTGTCCTATTAAACTGGTGTAACAATTAGAATTTTAACAGCCAAACATTTTTCACGTAAATTATCAATGTATGTAGGTGTTAATGTGATAAATGCAGGAGCATGACTGGCAGGTGGGAATGTGTAATAACAAATGAGTATGTCACCAGTGAAGTGTCTGATCCCTTGTTTTAATCTCACTGTGAGTCACAGGTGGTAAGTTTGTAGGAGTGTGCAGTTTAGCAGAGTGGTACGCTCTTACAGGCAAGCTAAACTACTTGAACATAATCTTGCAAGCTTTCTGTAGTGCAGATATGAGTAGCCCATATATTGCACCTTTAGAGGAGTATTGATTTCATTTTAACTTGAAAGAGCACAAAACGCATTAACTGAAATATTGATAATACTTGTACTTACAAAATTAGAATAAGGCAGAATACAGCATTTTAATAGAATTTAAGTCTTGGATTTCCAAACCATATCTGGTTCTTTATGTCTAGCCAGGAAAATGAGGCGTGTCTGTGCTCTCTCTGGTCTATAACTCTGTCCTCATGCCTCAGATGAATACGAACTTAAGTTTAGAGGCAACAATGAAGTGCTGCTTAGCAATTCTGTTGAGTAGATTTTAATGTACTTGAGAATTCGACAGATAGGCATGTCTAGATCCATAGTTTCCCTTTTTAATTCTGCTGCACAAATTAAACAGTTCTGTTGTTCAGCGAAGTGAAACATCAAGAGTGAATAGTTGTGCACATTTGATCAATCTCTCAGGTTGTTTTCAATGTGAATGAATTAGTATTTAATAAGTCCTGAAGGACACTTTCCTTTGAATTGCCGTTCTACCCTTTGTCAGTTTGTTAATAATAATGAGTTGAGCAATATATCATAGCAAAGATTTACCATAGGTTGTTGTAGAAGCTAGATAATAGTAATAATTTATAGATATGAATCTGTAGTTATAATTACTTATAAGTATATATATGTTAGTATTAACTGAGAGTGTACATAACAGACGAAGTTAAGGAAAACAGTTGTGGAAATTCAATTATTTAGGGAATGTGATTTTATACTGCACGTTTGTGAACGTACTGCTTTTCAGTGCTTTCCCAGAGATCACTTTTTTACTATATACGCTAAGCATCTCTGTAGCATAAGCTGGGGTAGAGCGTGACCAAAATCTCCTGAAGCACTGCTAGACAGAAGATGAATAACTTAATTTACGCTGAAATGACAGCTCTTCATTATAATTTCTTTAGGTCTACCTCTGCTCATTTCATTTCAGAGGAGATTGTGTTTAATAACTGGTATCCAGGATCTTTCTTAAGGACGCTGTGCCAGATCATGAAAACATTTTTATAATCTATTCCTTTTGTTTCAGGAAATAATTAGGAGGATGAAATATTCTCCTGTGATCCTTTTCCAGAGGCTTAAAATATGAAAATGACTCAAATGTAAAAAGCACGCTTAACTAGGCAGGGCAGCTGTGGTACAAACAATAGCATTCTCTATTTGGTTCTGAGAAAAATACCGGGTATATATTCAGTATATTGTAAACACAAATAGGTTCTCATCTTTACATCTTACAAAAAGATACCTAATCTCATTCATTCAGAATGGTTTCAGTTCTACAAGCTAAGAAAATTCATAACCTACCATTACCTATGTTCATTCCAAGGCTCAACCATTAATACTCTGGACATCTCTGCTTCAGGCAGTTATTTCCTATGCACAGAGCCTAAAATACCCTCTGAAGTCTTATATAGACAAAATCATCAATACCTTGTCCCTCATGAAAAATATTCTGTCATGTTGGGCTACTGCATCTTTCTCCTTCAAGGGAAAATACAAATTCTCATGAGAGATTTCTTGGTGATAGTAAGTCAGTACAGACTGGCTTTTTAGAAATGAATTACAGCCATAGGACCTTGTGTGCTTTCATGTAATTAACTATCACTTGCTTTCCTCACGTTGTATGAAATGTCCCACTTCTACTACTGACCCTCCCTGCTTTTCTAGAACCAAGTCACTATTTCTCTTTGTTACAGAAGAAAATATAGTTAACAACCTCTTGAATATATTTTATAGTTATGAGTAAGCTTAGGTATTTCTTCATTAACCTTTTCCCATCTGTTTTTAATTTGCCTTTTTTTTTTTTTGTCATTTGCATGGAAGTAGGAAAATATTTTTTACAGCGTTTCTCCCTTTCAATGCGTTGCAGCTAATTGTTCAGGCAGTTTGGCATTTTCAAGACAGATTAGTTACTTGTCATCCTTGAAACAATTATATGGTGGATAATCCAGCTCCAGTTTAAAGCTTTTAAAAACACAGTTTTACACATCTGCATTGTTAACCATTGCAAATAACTGTCATAATTACCCTTAAAACTAATGGTTACATAATAGCGTTTGGTTTAAAAATGAGTTAAAAATGACCTGAAGAATTTCATTACGTTAAGTTTAATCATATTATCTTAGTGGGGTTTCTTGTACATGACACGTGAAGGAAGTATTCCCTTTTGTAGCTCTTAACAGCAAATAGCAAGAAGCTTTTCCTTCTAGGTTCTTTCCCTTGTGGTTTGAGTAGAAATGTGCCTAACATCACATATCAATCTTGTTCCTTTTGCCTCTTTTTTCTATTGGACAATTTGTTTATATTCAGTTAAATCTGAGCCTTAGAAGTTCAGAAGAGACAGCCCTGGAGCCCTGTTAAACCATTAGATAATTAGATAATAAGGATCCTTGGAAAAGAAACTCTTGCTAATCTGTGAAGAGTGAGTCTTGAAGAAATCACGACCAGTGCAAGCTTCCACTTCTTCTGTAAAAGGCATTTAGCATTACACTGAAGTGAAACATCATTAGCTAAGTAGTGTGTAGGGGCGCTGAAAAGTTGCTCATGTTGTTTTTCTTTCCATGTCAGCAGTCTCTGTTTTCTGATTCTGTCCATCCAGTTCTCATTGTTACTTTTCTTTTTCTTGCTAATGACTTTTTTGTAGCTAATAGAACTTCAGTGTTTTTTGCACTGCTGAGTTGCACGGGGGAGTTGGTGCTTAGTTTTTTAATAATACTGTTTATGGAAATCCGTGTGCTAAAAGTTCTAATTGTTTTACTGTCCCTGCTTCTGTGCACAGCTGTCAACCTACCACAAGGAGATACTGAATGCTGAAAGAAAGCCATAACTCACTGTTGAGTATACATGGTCTGGTGTCATAGTCTCCTTTTCTGCTGGGAGGGAGTCGTTAGAGGAAAATCACACACAGGTGTTCTCTCCAAGCATTGCTCTATAAGGTGTTTGTTATGTGAATTGCGGTGGTAATATTTTTCAAGTGAAAAAGTTTTCTTCTAGTTATTTTTAAAACAACCCCTTTCTAGCCTTTTGTGTCTGATCTTTCTCAGGCAGTGTGCTTTGTTTCATTTTGTATTACTAATCTGGAAGAGACCTACTAACATTAGAATCTGTTCCAGCAAAGACGAGCAGGTCTTTGTCCGCTTTCATTTCCAGTGAATAGTTTTTCTCCCTCTAGATATTTTATTTGTTTGCAGGAGATCAAGGTTAGAGCAAAGAAAGAATCCCAAACCATATGTTAACCAACTTCCCTTTGGTGCTGTTCTGGAGACTTTACATAAAAGAAATGTTAACAGTGATTCCTTGCCAGGAAAATACCTCTGGATTCGTTGGGCTCATTTACAAGCTATATTTTTGCTGTTGTTTTTTCTGCTGTGGTCTTCTACTTTCAAATTAAGAAGGATAATGTCTGTTAGAAGATAGAAAAAAATGTCTGAATGAAGTGTTGACCCAATTTGCACGTTTCCGAAGATTTGGCTTGGTTAGTCTTATATGGACTCTTGTGTTCTTCTATTTTTGTGAATAAGGATTCCCTGTTACAGCTGAAAGTATTATCGATACATTAGTAAATGGGCTAGAAATGATAAAACTTTTTTCACATGTTCACAGATGGTTATGAATTTTTATGTTTTTCTTAAAGGGTGTTAAATGTGTTTTCAGTGTAGCAACCTAGTATGAAAAAGGTTACCAGGGAAATCAGGTTCTCTATTAAAATCAAGAGTAGAAACCCAACAACTGGTTTCAGTGTTCAAATAGTGTCAGTTGCTGAAATATTTTCCCAAACTATTTAGTGGTCTTGAGGTTGACACAAGTGAAACCCTAGAAATGAAAGTCCTGCTACTTGTAAAACTGTCACCTAAACGCAAACAGAGGACGACAGTAAGTATTTGAGGACTCATCAGAACTGTTACAATAAGAAATCAAGATCAAGTTTAGAGCTTGTACAAGGGTAGCTTTCAACATTTCTCTTGTTTCAAAAGCTGCTTAGTAATACATGCTAACATGCAATTTGAGATCATCTTCTTATTAAATACAAGATGTAGCTATTTTAAAAATTCTTTTCTTGTTGCATCTTTTCTTTTTTCTCTCACACTCCTGTCTCCTATCCCCAATTCTCCCTGTCTTTTCCTATCCTCTTTCCCCCTTTAGCACCCTGAAGTTTTATTGAGTCATCCATCCAAGCCAGTAAGTTCCCTGGCAAAATTAGATGCCACTGCCAACCCCCTGTAGTTTTCTTGTGTGTTGCATGTCTGTTCACCTGTGCTTTATGTTTGACCTAACGCAGAGTATGGTGAATTACTTCAGTGTAGTGGATGTGGATACAAAGTGCAGTGATGCATCTGACTAGTGCTAGTTACGTTCAAAAAAGCCTTCTTAGATGCTTTTACTTTTTGTCTGTGTTAGCAACTTCACTTTTGTTTGGACTGCTTAATGTTTTACCAGTGTTTTTGTTTCCTTTGGCTGCTTGAGGTGTCCTATAGCTTTTCTTTCATTTCCATTGTCAATGCATTTTTAGACCAAGAATGTTGTAGAATTTCCATGCAAATCAAGCTTTTTGCATGAAAGTATTCTGTAACACCATTTACTGCAGCACATTAGAAATAATAGTTAAGTTGGAGTAAATACAGGATTGCTCAAAAACTTTTTTAACCGTTAATAAGCTGACGGGTACTATGTCAGTTTAATTTTGGAACATTTCACCAACCTGCTGTTTGACCACTCCTTTCAAGGAGTGTTCGTGTGTTAATATCTTGGCGCTGTAAATTATATAATCCAATGTGGTTTTCATCAGAGCCTTCCTTTGTGACTGCATGCATAAAAAATAGTGTTACAGAACTTTCAGAAAGTTGATATCTGTGTTACTTTTGACAATGTTCAGGGTAAATGTAACTGTCTGTCCTGCCTATAATTGTCTGAACATTGGGAAATTCCTGGTGCTTTTCATTTTTCATTTTTTGTGACATTTTTTGTTAAAAATTGTTTTATGAGTGGTTTCTACAGTGCCTTTATCTGGCTAGATTTAGAAAAAGCATTGTGTGTGTGACAGGGTAAACTATTTTGTTATTACTCTCAGAAATAATAACAAAGAATCAATTAGGGCATAAAAACTACTATACTACTCTTTGATGGTTTGGGGTTTTTTTTGCATATAAAAAAGGCATAGATATGCATTCTAAGGCATTTGATGCACAAAGTTTAGAAAAAGAGTAGTAACCTTTTCTTTAAAGATATAAGAGTAGTGCATAAGGTGTTTGAGTGATCACATTTAGTATTTTATAGCAGAGAATATTTTTTCCCCAGAGGACTGTATGTTCAGGTATGTAAAGCAGATGGCAGGACCTTTGTGGTAAATTGATACATTTCTCCTCTTTCAAGTACTATGCCGCCCTCTTCTATACATTGGTGCTATCTATTACTCAGTTCACCTAATGCACCATTTTCAGTATATTCTGTTATTAATTTTATAATTGTTTTAAAAAACTTTCTAGTTTTGTAAAATTTTTTAGTTGAAATTTCTTATGTTGTTTGATTCACTGAAGTTTCGTTCATTTTTGTATCATTAAAGAAACTCTCAGCCATAACAGTTCAGTGTTTTCAAGAACAACATCTGTAAATATATTGATTTTTTTTTAATCCTTCTTTATTAGAGTAGAATTTTTTTTAATGGAAAGATGTTATTTCCCCCACTACGGCTAACAGTTAATTTCCTTGCCTATTTGCACGTGCTTAGTAGCAATACGAATTTAGCAATATATCTTCCCAAATATTCCCCATGCACTGGTCATACCCCAGCCTGGAGAGGGAGGGAGAACTTACTATTTTCCCTCTGTTGTAACAGTACCTTCAAACTCTGGTCTTTTGAATAGGCAGCAGCCTATGGAGACTCTTCACCAAATGCTTTGTTAGTTCTAAGACATGGGGCAACAGGTGTTGGTGGATTGAACCAACTGTGCAAATAAAAAATTCCCCAAACCTGAAAAAAATGGGAGGAAGAGGATGAGAACATCTGGTTGATAGTGGAATCTGCCTGTAAGAGGAGTGGAATTTGAACCTGGCTAAACAACGTTAACAAAAGATTGGGGAAAGGAGTTATGCGACCTAAGGATTGCACTTGGTGCAAATATGAAGGAGAATCTGTCCAGAAGAGCATATTCTCTGTGAATTCTTTAATAAAACACAAAATTTTTGTGTGTACCTATTACTCTAAAGTCAGAAAATATAAAATGCAGGAACAAAGAATGTGTAATTCCCCAGTACGATATAGTCAATAAAGAGGCTAAGGTACAAGTGCTGCATTACCTTAAGAGAATTTGCAGAGGCTGTGTGGTGATCTTTAAAGTTCAAGCCTTATTTGTGGTTCATCATAATGTTAACATCATCTCACGTAATTGGAAGCTGGGGATGGAAATTCCAGCTTGAAGAGGCATGCATAAGGGTGCTAAAGCGTGCTTGCAAAGACAACCATAATCTGTGCATTTCCTTTCTGCCTTTGCTTTTTGTGGCAGTGGAATTTGCAAAGAGCAAATTGTTAATGTTTAGTAACAACTGTGGGAACTTGTATCTTTCTGATCTTTTCAGAGAGTTACAAAAGCAATTAATATCTCTTCAGAAAGAGAGGAGTTCACATAGTCATTAATTATTTTGAGTAATTAGTTCTCCTGAGAGATCTTCCTCTCAGTTAGTCTTTCAGCCTTCTTTATTAAACGATTCCAACCAAATACTTGCTTTTTCAGTGTCAGAAATTTACAGTCCCATTAACAAAGATCATACATTTCCTGGAAGGGATTTTTAAAGATTTTGTTAACAATAAGTTAGCAAACAGCTCCCTGTGACAGACTCAAGTTTTTCTGGTACAAAGTATATCAGAGAGCTCACTGAGCCTTTAACTTCTAGCACAACTCTTCAAAAACTATCATCATAGGTGACAGTTTAGAGCATTGGTTACATGTTGTTTAGAGCGCTGGAGCTCAAGGAGGACTAAGTCTGCTTGTTTTCAAAATAGGTAATTTTGTTGAAGCTAGTATAAGCATAATAGAAGGCAGTACAAATGTTTTATCATTGGAAATGCTGCCTTCCTCACAGGAAAAATAAAGTAGTTATATGTGTTTGTCTTTTGCAATAAATCATAATGATATATTTTTGAATTTGTGTGTGCATTTACTGTTTCTGGGAGATGTGAGGTACACTCGGAGGTAGGAGAGTGGATTAAAAAGCAATCTCATATTCTTGGGAACTTCTACTTTGTGACCAAGGGTTCTTGGCAACATTTGTATGTGAAACGCTAAACTGAATTTGCTGTCTCTGTTCATAGGTAAAAGTAGAAAGTGTTTGCTGTGAATTATTTGCTGTTTGATTTAGTTAACCTTTTAGGAATATTGATTTAGAATCTTAGTCATAATCTTTGGAATTTTTATTTACAGTTTAGAACTTCTAAATTAGATCTGAGCTGTTGTTTTCTTCTCTGCCTCTGACATACTTTAAGCTGTATAAGATCACCTTGCCTCTTTGTTAAGAGATTTTTGGCATGAGAAATACTGGGTTACAAAATTCTTTTTGATGTGTTTGGCCTTCCTCTCCATCTGTAAATAGTGCTTATTTCTGTGCAACGTTGTTCATCTTTGCTAGAGTTGTAGAAGTTGGCTTTGTCAGCTGATTTTCTGTGGAAGCAATAGAAGCCATAGTACATTATTTGTGGAACAATCGCTCTTTCTTTTATTCTGTAGGTACCTGAAGTGCTCACCCCATCACTTACCACATTCCAGATGGGAAATGATGGCCAGGAGCAGAAAAGCAGAAAGCTGTTAAACCTACTCTTAGTTTATAGTCACTCTTAAGAACTTTGAGAGCAAATCCAGTGTTAAACTTAACTATACTCAGTCCCGAACTACACTGAATTTGGAGAGATGAAAACTGTTCAGATGAGTTAATCAAAACATAGTTTAAGAAGGTGCTACTTTCTGGCTGAAGTGTGAGTGTGGGTTTCTCATGCAGATCAATGTGGAATAAAATGGGAAAGTTGAAAACACTCTTGAAAGTAGCTTGAATTCATCTATTTGACTTCATACAGAAGTGAGGTGAGGAGCTCATGACAAGATAATTAGTACTAGAGACAGTTAAGAGGCTTAACAGAGCATGTAAGATCACCTGTAATCAGTAAGCTCACTGGCCTGTGTAGACACATCCCTGCTGCTACATACATCACTTGTCAGAGGTGGAAGTGCAGTGTTCCCTTCACCTCAAGCAAGTTGCTTTTTCAATTTATTTAATTTTTTTATCATACATTTATAGATTTTCATACTTGCTTGTAATTATATTAAGAGTTGCAGATTTAGGGTTAAGTCTCAGTCAGACCTGAAAGCAGAACCAACTGAAATGTACTTGCTGTGGTCTTTTAATACAGCAGAATGTCTGAGTTCATTTGTCATTTTATATGTCCATTCTGACTTCAGAATGGCTTCTTTTGGAATTATTGTACCTGTGGTGGGCAGGGAAAGTTTTATGAGGAGGATTTTTTTTTTTTTTATAACTATGAATGTAAGAATTCATTATTTCTATTCAACCTTTTTTTTTCTTTCCAATTTTCTCTCTCTTTTTTTTTCTTTGTATACTGCTGAATTATTTTGCACAATGTTACATTGGGAAGGTTGCCAATATCATCTGTTCCAGATCTTGATGTGAGTTTGTGGGAAACCTCTAAAAGCATTAGTTTTCTCTCCCATACAATTTTAGATATGATCATGTAACACGTATTTTGTACATAACCCACAAAATAGACCAAAGTCACTCAGTCAGTAACTCAGGAAGTGGTCTCCAGTTTACACCGTATCGTATAACGTTCTCTTTGTGTTAGGTGAAAGTATCCATAATTATGTGCATTATATACAAATAACATGTGTTACATGTCTTAACTAATAATTTATGTTGTGTAAATAGCTCTTTCATTCTATAAGAACCAGGCACACTGAGTTGTTGGCTAATTCTCTTGAAAAATAAAATTTATTTCTTCTTCTCAGTAGTGTCTCTTGGGTTGTTGTGGAGATGCTTTTATTAGCACAGAGTAATATAAATCAGAAATGTCCTGGCTGTAGAATTACATTAGGTCTTGTAACTTACTTGGAATTAGAGAACTCAGTAATCCAGGCTAACAGCCTAGCTTTGCTTTTGTATTACAGAAGAAGTTTCTTGACTGTCTGATTATATATATTGGATGACATTGAAGGGCCCGGAGGAATACTTGTTAAAACAAACAATTTCAGATGTTGGACACATAACCAAATCTAGTACAAAAGAATTCAGACTGTGTGTCTGGTGAAAAAAACAGACTCTATACATAGTGTCTCTTAGGAGAAAATAGATACCTCCAATTGATTTACAGTTGCCCCTGAGAAATAGTATTTCCAGTTCCTCCAAAACAGCAAGTGGGAGGGAAGGATGGAGGTTTTGTTTGAAATTTAG
This sequence comes from Bambusicola thoracicus, assembly GCA_002909625.1. Lineage (NCBI taxonomy): Eukaryota > Metazoa > Chordata > Aves > Galliformes > Phasianidae > Bambusicola > Bambusicola thoracicus. The sequence continues at coordinate 37,615 of PPHD01001901.1, forward strand.
ATATAGTTGAAAAGGAAATAAGATCAAATATTTCAAATTTCCTACAGGCTGGAAATTCTGATAAGGCATTTCAGGAACACCCAATATTGTTCTTTCAAAAGCAAAATACATTCCTTGATGTGTGTGTCTGCTCAGTGAAATTGATGCACTTGTCTGTCTCATTGCTAGAGGTTCCTCCCGGCATCTACATTGTGTTGGCAACATGCTATTTAGACCTCCACTTTCCTTTTAAACCCTTGGAATAGGCTCTCTATTTCAAAGTGTTTATTTGGCATGTGGAACCATAGGTGGCCCTAACACCAAGAGGTTTCTTGAAGTTCTCCAGCTCACCAGGGATGTGCTTGGAGTGGGAGCTGGGTCAGCAGCTCAGAAGCAGGATTTTTAGACTTACAGCTTGGCAGCAGAGATTCTGGGAGAGTTTTGACATAAAAGTCTCTCAGAAGTGGGGAGCTTAAACATATAGCCTCTGGAAATGGCTTTGCTCTTCTGGGACCTGTGGTTGTTGGACACTCCTGCAGAGAGACCTGCCCATGGAGATCTGGAGCATGTCAGGCATTTTGTTTCAGGATAAAATACTATCCAGTTTATCTAGGTTTTTGGAAATCCTGCTTCAAATAAAACTGCTAGAACTGTGTAGCATAGATCCTCAAGCAGGCTGCTGCAGGGCTAAGGCTCTGGAACATGACATGTTCCAGTATTTGGTCAACCCAGATCCATGTCACTGTCATAGTCTCAGTAAAGAAAGGCATCTAGGCATCCTTCAGTCCTAGAGCATTCTGCTCAGAGATTCTGTAGAAGTTCACTAGAATGGGGCCTTGGCTTTAACAGAGTTAATAAAAAACAGGAGATTCCAAGGTAAATTCTTTGGGGTATTTTCCTCCAATCTTATTTTGCCAAATATCTGAATTGTTTTCTCCAAGTGTCTTTGCCTTTGGATGATTCTTCAGAAGCACCAGTTTCCAACCCAGAGGTTTATGCTACAGCAATTCTATCCAATTACCTTTAAAAGTAACAGAGTTCTATACTATCAGACTCAGTCTTACTGTGCTTAGGAACAGAACGTTGGCAGCTCATAAAAAAACACAGATGCACAAAGGGTAAAAGAAGGAAGAGACTGTTAAGTTTTCTTGTAGGTTTGTTCCAGAGGAGAGAAAGGCCTTGAGTCCACAGGCAGAAACTTGACTGGCAGAATAGTTCCACCAGACCTGCTATTCACTGAGCCAAATTTGAGTGGTTCTGAAATGGCATTAATTGATAGCAAATAGCAATTTGACTTCTGTGGGCAGAGGGAAAAGGGGGAAATGTCTTATGAAGGGAAGGTCTGCCCATTTCTCCTGATGCAAGCTGACAACTACCGTTTGGACCCTGAAAATATATTCCCCATTCTACTGGTTTAAACTTCAGCATAAATATTGCCTTTCCTTTGCCTTTGCTGTGTGTGGGAACCATTGAATTCATTTTACTAATCATAGAATCATAGAATTACTCAGGTTGGAAGGGACCTCAAGGATCATCAAGACCAACCGCAGCCTAACCATAGTACCCTAACTCT
>PPHD01001902.1:0-20134 GCA_002909625.1 Bambusicola thoracicus
TAAGATTTTCTGTATTCTTACCTAGACAAATATTGTAATCCCCTTGACTTTGGCTGTACTCTAGCTATCACCATTTCAGAGCACTTTGGCTACTTGACTTCTTACACACACATATAGCACCTTTAACATAGTGGGAACTTTTAGAATGCTTGTAAGTTTTCATTATTAATAGGTAGGGTCACAGGTAATAACTAGAGAAAAAGCTTAAGGAAGTAAAGCAAAGGCGAGAAGAAGGAGATTGCTGAGAGGGACAGTTATTTAATTAAGCTTCCTTGCCACCTACAGTAATATCACACTAACTACTGCAGAAAAGTACTGTTTATTTACTGTGCCAAGGGGCAAGTTTTGCAGTTTTAAGTAACACACTTCTACAAGTTCAAAATATTTTTAACTTTCATACTACGGGGATCAACTGACTTTCTTTAAGCCTGTGAGATTTAGCAGTCAGAAAAGGATGTGATTTCCTGCACAGTGTTCAAGCAAAATACTAAAGTAATTTTCAGATGGATACAGAACAAAACACAATAATGGAAGGACAAAACACAGCCAATTTTTTACTTTGACATTGCATAACTATTTAAGATCAACAGAAGAAGTACCATCTAGATGGTGAAGATAGGCAGCATAAAGGATATGGGAGAAGTGTAAATACCATGAAGAGAGGAAAATCTATAGTGCCAGGATGAGTGAATGCGCCACATATGCTCAGGAAAGTACAATACCACACTGACACCTGGGAGGCGAACATGAAAGCTGAACTGGACATGTAATAGCAACCTTGTCAGAAGTGGAGAAGGTGGCGCCGAGCCTCCGGGCGCAAGGTGATGTACAGAGCATAAGGCTCTGACACTAGAGTGCTCACTCGACCTGGAGCGAGCATGATGTTTTCCCCTAATGACTGGCTGTTCAGTCGTTCGTGGGGCTGGAAGTCCCCTTCTAGAAAGACATGGTAGCAGACCCCTAAAACATCAGGGCCAAAAAGAAACTGTTCAGTTGTTAACTCCAGGCACACCTTCCCATGCCCCCCTCCACCAAAGAACATCACAAACATTGGCTGCAGGGCCAGGATGGGCATTTCAGACCCAAGTTATTAATTCAGATTATAAATCCATTTCCAAAAGAATAAACTATAGAACACTCACTGCTGCAGATACACATCACTCTACCTGTGGAAGTGCTGAGCAATGAATACAGTAGACCATTGGCCAAAACCCTAGCTGCATCTCAAAAAGCAAACAGAAGCTAATAACATGTATGAAATAAAAGGGGCTAGGCACAGAGTAGGCTATAAATACCTAATTTTAACATAGTGCGTTTCTGTTTTCAAAGCATACCTTCTGTCTTTGTCAAAAATATGAACTGGTTTCCAATTAGTTTCCCAAAGAGAGAGAATTGGTAATTGCATGCATACATCATTCCCTTAGGAGTCTGAAGCAAGGAATCTGTTTAAGTAACTTTCTGCAGCAGAAGCCAACACAAATACACAGTTCTGAAGGAACTCTGATGAAAACATCATTAAAATACGCAGCAAAATGATTAATCGTTTTAGGGTAATTAGCAGCTTAATTATTAGTAGTTTAATTACGTATTTTGGAAGTATTAGATAACCTAGAACATCTCATGTTTGGAGAATGACAAAGTAGATTTCCAGCTGTGACTTTTTACTAGTTCTGGGTTTTCCAGAAACGCAGCTTTTTGTAAATGATAATATTGTATCTGTTATTTCAGAAATTTCCATAAAGCCACTCATGATATCTTTTCATTGTGGGTTTCTATTTCCTAATTTCTCCAAATTTATGAACTGTTCCTGCACACACACAGCACATCCTTCCCAGAAGTTACAATCAAAATAACCAAGGGACTGTCTAGTTTGTAAAGCTATCACATGTTTAAAAATTATCCTTAAAAAAAAAAAAAAAAGAAAGAAAAGAAAAGAAAAAAAGAAAAAAAAGAAGAAAATTAAAAACAAGATAATAATTAAAAAAAAGAGTGCATTTGAAATAACATTTACGCAGATGCCTACCAAAAATAAAGGTTTCATTTCAGGACTGACTAATGACAGCTAACATGGAAGTCCTGCTACAGTGCTACAAAAACAGGATTCTGTTCCCTTTGCTATATCTTTCTCTTAAACCCTGAAACTTTCTTAACTCCCAGTTCGTTCTGGCAATAACAGAAGCATTCTTACAGGGACTGACTCCCTGATTCTACAAGATGCTCAAGATGATCGTGATGATCTGAGATCTGAAAACGCCTGTTCAGTCTCAAATGTAAATGTAATCCATGCCGGTCTAGAAGAAAGAGCAGTTGCAGAAATGAAGAAGTCCACAATGTCTGATTAGGAGAATGAGACAAAGAGGAACAAGTATGGTAGACAAAAGCTGGTGTGTGACTGAGGAAATGAGAGAGAAGTTAAGAAGTGTAGAGAGGATGGAATTAAGGAGAGAAAATTTGAAAGAGAAATGACAGCTTATGATAAATGACACTGCAGCAAACGTATGTTGGTATCTTGTTGCTTGGTACCACTACTTCTCCCACAGGAAGGTAACATGACAAACAGCAAGACTGTAACTCAACTGGCCACGGACCATAGGGGCATTTCTACAGGTTCCACAGCATCTGCTTTCCCACAAGGAAAATCAAGCTTCCTTCTCTTCAGACTGATATTTCAGTGACATAAATAAAAATAAATAGATAAATAAATCACAACAAAACCACATGCTGGCACATGTGAAGCTATGAAGAACTAAAACTAAGGGTGCGGTACGATATCTTTGATACAGGGTCCTACACAATTCATAGCAAGTACAGTTAACAACTGTATCATTATGTTTATGCAGCCTTCAAATTAGTATTTGGGAGTAAGAAATTGGGGGTGGAAGAACTCACTTCAAAACTGTGATGAATTGTTTTTTGTAGTCACATTCATACAAGCATAAAATAATCTCCTATTTTCACATAATGAGTTTTACTACTTCAGAAAATAATGAGTCCCATCTTCAGGCTTATCTCGCTGAGCAGTTACAGAACTGTTAAAACACCTGTACATTTTTGGGATGGGTTTGTTTTTTTCCCCCTCTTATGCTGATTTCCTAAAATATCACAGTACTTAAGAATGTGATCTTACAGATCACATTGAGGGGTTTTAGAGGGAAGCTTTTAGCATGCTGTTATCTTATTCTCTGTGAACACCTGAGCTACTTGTACATAAGGTCAGCAAATTGCAAAATAAAAGCTAGACCAAGATAGAAATGGATAGTAGAGGAATTACTCTGGAGTTATATTTGCCATTTGACAAGCAAATTACTTGCCTGTTATCAAAATCTTCTGGCACTGGTGCAGCGTTAACAATATGACATAATGCTAAACTTAGATTTGTTTAGAACTTTGCATGTCAGTTCTCATAGTAGTTAATCATTTTATGGAAAACAGAAATCTACACCACGTGCTGCGAAGGATTAAGAGAAAGAAGCATAATTCACATTTCTCTATACTCTATACCACGTGCTGCACTGTGTTCACTGCTCTTAAGACTGCTAGAGCTTACTTTTCTATTGTGGAAAATAAAAAAGGAGGTCTGGTGACTGACTGACACTTTTGGAAACATGCTTCACTTAAGGAAAATAAGGATAGATTTACTTTTTTTAAGTTTTCCTATTCACCTGTGAAAGAGTTATTTCAGGATTTTTTGAGAACAAACAAACAAAATATCCAAACACCACTTATCCCTTGGTAATGACTACACTGAGTTACACATTACCTTGTTATTAATCAATGCAAAATGAGAAAATAATTTATCTCAGCACAGCAATGACTAAAGTATAAATTCATTAAATTCCATATAAATTCTGTGTAAGTAGACACTGTAGCAACATTTCACTGTTGTCTCCAGACTTGCTCTTTTCCACATACCTGAATATACCCTCAAATATATGTTATATCTTGCATAAAAATTACAAGAAGCTTTGAAATATCCAGAGAAAAAAATCTCAAAATTTCAGACCTAGGCTGGCCATTTCAATCAGAAAAACACATTGTTCATGCCTCAAAAAACAATTTTCCTAAATGTAACTACACACTAAGAGGTAGCCATGTGCTGTTAATGTATTCAGCATAATACCTCATAAGAACAGTTCCTGCAAATCAGTTCCTATCATCAAAAATATCTGAAATGCGGTTTCAAGATTATAATCCACACCAGCCATACAATGAGATTAGTAAAAACAAACAAACAAACAAACAAAAAACATGGGATTTAGTCAAGTATGTATTTTGTGATCTTGACATCTGTAGAAGGAAGATGCACTCAGCTCACGTGCTGAATGATAGGGTTTGAAATGTGAACATACATACATTGATAGGTACATTGATGCCTTCAACCTCATATGCTGTGGGATTTCTTCTTATCCTCTGCTACTTTCTCCCACTCTCTTTACACAGTCCTTCATTAAAATCTCTTACATTTTATTTTCCTTCCCTATTCTTTATGTCCCCATCTTTCAAGGACTTCAACCATAACTCTGGTGATATACCTGGTCAAATTGAAATAAACTGCCGTTGGGACAGCAGAAGACTCAAAACCAAAATAATAACAATCTGGTCCTTGAAGCAGTAAAATAAAATAAAAGCTCTGAACTTTTTTCTAGATAATGTGTATTTGCTTTGAAAATAAAACGTGTCTGTGTTATTCATGGAAGTTTTTCAGTCCTCACAATGTAAACAGATGAACTCCTCTGCTCATCAAGAAAACACAAATCTTATTCTGGAAAAGGGAGGATCCCAGTTCTCCTCACTGCTCTTAGTTCAGCTGACACGCAGGCTTAAACAGATACACTCATGATTAAGCACTTATCCTTATTTCTTCCACTTTTTCTTAAGAATTTGAGCACATAAACATTTGCTATTATAATGTAAAAGTTGAAAGTTACAATAATAATGCATGCACAGGAAAATTTAGTGGAAGCAAAAGGTAAAGTATCAGTGTTCATATTAACTTTATGTAACGACAGCTTACAGAATTTTTCAATGCATTTATATATAAGAATTTAACATTTTTATATTGAAATGCGAAATTGCTGGCTTGGAATATAGGAGTGTGATTTTAGTGTAGCTCTTTCTTAATCATTTGATCAGATACCTCTTCAATTGCTAGTCTCCCTGTGTATTTTTCTCATCATTGAAGTTATTTTAAAATAGACAAGTTTTTTGAAAAATATGTATGGTAAAACATAGCAAAGGGTTAGTATCATGCCAATGAAATATGCTCCGCATTTCCAGATTTCATCTTACCGAGAGCAAGACAGTGGCAACTGGTCTCATACTTTGGGTTACTAAATATATGGCTGCTAGTCTTTACCTCCCAGTTAAACTGCAATGATGGAGACTGCCAGAAAAAAAATATTGTATTGACAACACAACAAGCAGTGATAATAATATGGATGCTATAAATAACACTGTAAATTACAGCAACATAGCTGGAAACTGGAATCAGTTTGATCATAAGAGACGTTTACTCATCAATCCTACCTTTCCGTTTCAGCTGCGGAGCTTTTCCTAGTTTGTTTTTGGCTGCTATATCTTTCCACTTTTCTGGACTGCCTGTGGAATGACAAGTCAGAAAAGAAATAAACATAGAAGAAGAAAAATACAAAACCATGAAGATCTTATATTTATTAATGTATTAAGGGAATAACAGGAATGGTTGACAGATGGAAAAGTGACAGCTATCTTCATGAACAGGTTGGTGAACTTGGGGTTTAAAACAAATGGCCCTGATTAGCTTTGACTGAGGCTGATGGCATGAAGGTTAAGAGGTACCAAAAGAGGGAGATGACATTAATCCTGACAGCACGTGTCACTAGCTCCCATTTCACAGCCCATGTCTGATTAGATACAGTGCTTCTCCTAGGTCTGTTAGTGCTCTCTTGATAGCACTATAACAAAAGCAGAGCAGACAGTAGGAAGAAAGAATGTTACACAAAGGACCAATAATATTCAAATGGAAACTTTAAAAATTGCTTTTAAACCTGTATTTCAAAACCACAACAAATAATGCATCATGTCAGATTCAAATAACTGTTATTTGATGTATACTATACTGATAAAAACTTGGCTTTTCAAAAATTTCATTCTATTAAAAATTGTTAAAAGATTATTAGAAACAGTTTGAAACAATTCTATTTTTTTCTCATTAATGGAAATAAATTAGAAGTTTATTTGGTTCCTTTATTTAGATTATGAAAATAGTGGCAAGTCTCATGTTACAAAATTTCCATTATTACCCAGAGTAATGAGAACATTTAAAAATTAGGATTTATAATTTTAAACCTCTGATAATCATCAACACTTAGTTTTTAAGAAAAAAAAAAAAAAAGGGTATACAGTATTTCAGGAGTGGACAAAGAACGGGAATGATGATTATTCATTCTTAGGTCATGTAAAGTACCAACCCTTACTTGCACAGCACACAGGAAACACAATGAAGAAATGCGTAAGAAACTTGCAGTGATATAATCAACTTCTATACTAAGGTATTAAAGAATTACTGTGGGCAAAAATGAAAAATAAAGATAAAAATAATGGTAGTGAATAAAGATTTTGTTTTAAACCTCAGTGGTTACACAAAGAGTAACCCAGTGACTGAACTGGAAGACACCCAAACAGCTGTATAATCAGCTTATATACAAAGAATATAATCACAGCGTATTTTCACTGCAATATTTGATCAGCATTACAGCGTGACACAGTTTGAGTCATGAAAAAGGAAAAAATGCAGAAATACGTAATGTGCATTCTTTTCTTACACGCTTATGATTTTTTTATTTTTTTCTTTAACAAACAGAGGTATGTATGAATACCCAATGCCTTCCAGTTTTCAAAATAACATATTTTCTTACAAAAATAATCTCTTGGAATAAAAAATTAAGTCTCCTTTATCCCCAGACTGATTTCTCCAGATTTATTTTATGGAATATGTTCCTATTAGTTACTTATGCTTTTGCCAGGACAAACACAAGGTAGATACACAAGGAAACACATATGAAAACCATATAGCTTTAATTAAAACCTAAGGTAACTTTAGTATTTGAGCACATGGTTAGATCCACAGAATGGAGTATGATCTCTGAAATGATGTCACCCTTTTTACTTTCTGTTTGTTTTATTATGGGGTTTATTTTCCCCTTACTCCTTTATGCCACTCATTGACCCTGTGGCACTACGTACAATGGAGAAGAAGAGTACATAGTGACTCCTCTTTGTAGTATGAAAAAGTAGAAAATGTAATACACAGTGCCAGTGAACTGAACAGACTTATTTCTCTGCTCTATATGCTGTTTCTGTGAGTAGCAGGCATTAAAAATATGGTTAAGATCACAATTTTCTCTGTTTCTTTCCTCTTGCTGAGATGATGCTCTGTGCATTCTGTACAGCTCAACAGCATACTACAGCACTTGCTGTCCTACGTGGACACTGCAGGCAGGTGTCCTTTCATGCCCATATAAAATGTACAAATTGTGCATAGGGGATAAAAAAAGATGTTCATGCCATATTTTAATTTACCTCTCCAATGTAGTTTATAGGGAATTAAATATTATCTATGAACAATACCCACATGCCATGTACTTCTACATAAAAATAGAAAAAAACCCTAACTATTTAAAAGTTTTATGCAGAGCATAGAAAGATACTCATAGCGTGTAACTACAGCCAATACCTCATTTACTTGGAACTATGATTTGAGTAAATAAGGATACCTCTGTGCTGCTCCAGGTTTAGCACTTAGGTGGTCTACACTGTCCTGTTTTGGAATGCAACACTCCAGCGTCCTTGTTCTTCACAAAATTTGGGAACATGGATGTAAATTTGGACAGAATGAGCAGAAACAGAGAGATGGTCACATGCAGTGAAGGTGAAGACATGCAATCACATATATAAACCAGAAGCATTAAGGCACAATCTGCTGTGTAAGTCTTATTTCGCACTTCCCCTTCTGTTGACTTAGTCCATACACTTTAAAAAGTATTAAAATTTTGAGATATTAATAAGAAACTAAGAAGCAAAAAAGATGAAAGCCACAATAAATTTTAAACAGTCTTCATGCTCTACACAGCCAACAGCAGCACTGCAGCTTAACAGTTGCAATTATCCTTTCTAAGAAAAAACTGACAGTACGGTTCATTAAACTAATGTATAAACCTGTGTACAAATGTTTCCCTTAAGAAAAAAAAAATGATATTCTACCATTATATTTAGAAATTTTCCAATTTTCCTGAAAATTTAAGCAAATTTCTTACATTTCAATATTTTATTACCAACAGTTCTGCTATGGTAATAACTAACAGTAACAGTTCAATAGTAAAGGCAGAATAACTTAGCAATTTAAAATAAAATTCAAACCGTGTCAGGATATTTTTAAATTTCTATACTAGTCTCATTTCTGTTTAAGTCACTTAAAAACATCAGAATTTGTTCCTAGCTTTCAGTTTGGGATAGATATTATTAGCTTCTTGGTTTACTGTTAGCCTGCAATAGAATAAATCACACAAACTGTTTTCTTTTACTCAGTAAGATGCATCAATGTAAGATTTTTTTCAAATATCATTCTTAGCTCTTAGAAAGTAAACAACAAAATTTGCAGTACATTAATAATCTACAGTACATATTAAATCTGCATCCATACTTTCAGCGTAGTGAGCAAATGCTAAAATTTCTCTAACGGTCCTAAATGCAATAAATTTCATACCAAACCAGTAAGTCATTATTACATACACAGACAAGCACAATATATATTATTATAGATACAGACAAGCTATTCACAGTTCATGTACACGACATGCGCTTCAAGTTGCTTATTGCTATTAAGTATAACATAATCCACAGAGATAAACAAAAGAGTATTGCTATCAAAACTAAAAACTAGTATTCCCAAAGTGACAAAAAAAGCATTTCTATTTTTAAAAAAGGCCTTAAGACATCAAGAATGTCACATTTAATACTTCCCAATTTTTCCTGGGATTTCTGAGATTCACTACACACTATGCGAACAGGGAAGTCACTACTCTAAAGGCTTGGCAGCTTCTCATTCCTAGCACTTCAGTTCATGTCTTTGTAAACTGTCCCCCTGATTCAAGTTGCACAGTGTTGCTGAAAGGATGGGAAAGAATAATTCCAGCCAAATTAGCCTGCCATTGGCAGTACGTAGCACACCTCAAGTTCTCATGGCTGTACTAGAAGCACCACTGTGCTCAGCAGCTTCTTCAAGATGGCACTTAGACAAGAACTTTACACGTGCATGACCACTAAAAGCAACCTCTCATGAACTGAAAGTACCCAATAAATATTTTTAAAAGGTTTACTTTATCTAGTATTGGTTACATGCTGAATTTATACCAAGACATCTCAAAAATAACAGTCTAAGCAAAATGCCCACCTATCATTAAGTGTTCACTTTCCATTCTTCTTGTTTCTAGCACTACTTATGCTTTTACAGTTTCACAGTTCACCAGTTACCAGAAAGTCTTTCACCTTAGAGAGAATTTCTAATTCTAATTTCTAATGTATAAAAAAAACAAGAAAACAAAACCTCCCAAAAATAAAGCTGCCAAATTCAACCCAAAAGTTATTCTTTAAAATGTCAAGAAAAACACAATACTAACCAAACACTTGTTAATTCTTAACACTGAAATAAAATGTAACACATCTTCATCTTTTCAAGGTTTATTAAGGAGTCATTTTTTCCAATACGGAAAGTGATTTCCAGAATAACAATAACCTTGACAAGACCTGTACTAAAATGTATATTATGAATAATTATCAATAGATACCACACTGCAAACACTGAAATGAAATGATCAAAATTGGAAATCATGTTTAAGTCCTACGTTTAAGAAATATCCTCAGGAATAGATCTTAATTGCATTTTATATGCAAATTGGGCCAATTTGTAAGAATTCTGGAATGTACTCAAGTGAAGTGTAAGATGACATCTGTCAAAGTCAATTAATCTGTGAAAATATGATCTGAAAGTGGTGATAAATAATTGTTAGTTATCCCTGTTGATCCATCAAATACTCAACACCCTACACCCATAGTATCAGCTGTCAATTTAATAAAAACACACCTTAAAACCAAAAAAATGTAAGAACTGAACATTACTGGCCAACTGACAAATAAAGGTGAGAAAATAATTGAAATGAATGGAAATTCAAAGAATAAAAAATTTCTACAAAGATAAAGCATTTCACGCCGATATTCTAGACACTGGGTGGGCACTGACTACACTAAGAAATGAGACTGCAGTTATTCTAATTCAAACTATTGTCCCCCAAAGATTCTATATATTGCAATACGTTTATTAAAAGGTATTAGACCATTTCAATCTTCGAAACATTCAGAAAAATTTGGCTGATACCAGAAGGCTTTAATTCTGCATTAAGATTGGCAGCATCCAGATGAGAACCCATTTTTTTACTGATACATACTTAAATTCTAATCACTTTAATGACAACAAGATTTTATCATCAATTCTGATCCACAGCTTAAAAAATGGAAGAAAAATTACTTCCAAAATGTCTAAAATATACAAAATACATTTGCAAATGGTTAATAACCGTCCCACCAAGGGCCTCAGAATCAGTGTTCATAAAACACCAAGAAATGCTGTACCTAAATGGCCCATTTTGAAATAATGTTTCACTGCCTAAGTTTTATAAGTTTTACAATTTATAACGTTGTATTACTCTAGTGAAAAGAGAAATGTTAACCAAACACGGGTTTCACACTCTTTCCAGTTTGTATTAGTTGAATATGCCCAGCGTCAAGCAAATAAGAGAAATTAGAGTACAAACGTAACTACTAGAAGTATTCCTGAATAGAAGGCAATCACTGGCATTCTAAGCAACTGAAAAAGTTTCATCCATCAACCTGTCTTAGTTTTAAGAACAGATTTGTAAGAGTGTACACAAGTGTGGATTATTTACATCTGTATTCTGTCATTTACTCTAACACAAAAAAAAAATTGAATTTAAATAACAGTAGACATTATAATGTCTGCTTAAAACACAATATAATCAGGAAAGAAAAAAAAGATTAAAAAAACCCAAAACACTGCCAAAGCAATGAAACACCAGAACTGACCTGAGTAGAAAGTCCATGATCGGAAAAAAATACCATGCTTCTATTAATTATAGTTCACATTCGGTGCAAAAATGTATCTGAAGCACTGGTAGCTTTAACAAAACCTACCTTCTTAGGAAAACCTGTTCCATGATGAACATCCTAATTTAGGACAGAGTTTAAAAGACTGGCAATTGCTACATACATCAATCAGCAAGTGATACCAAGACTTCCAACATATCATGGCTTTTTTTTTTTTTTTTTTTTTTTTAATTAGGAACAGTTTGTTCAAAGAAAAATAAAGATAAAACCAAAGGACAATAAAATTAAACACCTAAACAAAAACAGGCTCTACAACAGGTATTTGTCATATTATAAAGCACCACAGTCAAAACACCACCACCATTTACAGATTTACAGAAGCAAGTAAAAACAGACTGAAGAACATTAACAGATGATGTTTTGTTTTATTAGACATCTGATTTAAATGGCTTGGAACTGCTCAGGCAAACAGAAAATTTGTGAAGGTGTTAATTCTAGGTGCTTTATAACAGTTTGATAAAATGCAGAGATGATATCTAAAGCTGCTATTTTACTTTGGGCTTCCGGAGTTTAAAGGTCTATCTCCACAAACATGCATACTTTCAAATTTCAGAATACTCCTCTAAGAGTGCAAGATGCAGTAAGACACCTTTCAGCTGGGAGGAGTTGCCTAGTACCTGTCATCCTCCGGAGATGCATGCTGGATATGAATCCTGGGACTAGTAGGTCGTCTCCTCTCTAGGGAGGGGGACCATCTACCCCTGTTTGCCCGTTCAACAAAATAGGAAAAAAACAGGACATTTAGTCTGTGATAAAATTAAATATATGGGACTTGGGACTGGAAAAATACCCCACAAAGTAATTGAAGAGCATCACAATATATATATTTTTTTTTTCTAATTTTCAGGTATATTATTATGGCTGATCACTGCAGAATTATTTCAGATGAAACTGAGGATGTGTTTCCAAAAAATCAGAACTTCACCACATTAATTTAAGTCTTTCACACAGCGTACCATACATTTTTAAATATTCTCCAAAGCTAAACTATTTAAAAGCCAGCCATTTCCATAGAAAGTTGTAATTAAAAAATAAAAGAGTTTCCAAAAGAGCGTACGATATTATTTTCTATTGACCACTGGCTGCTATATCGTTAAACTAATTCCTCCTTACTCTTTGCACTGAAAAATGCATCCTTGGTAAATATATAGTATGAATTACAAGAAAAATCCAAAGGCATAAAGTGACCCTTTTCTGCAACGCAGTGAGAGAGTCACATGCTCCATTCATGTGCCTATAGAGATCTCTTGCTTTGACTGTAACGGATGTACCACATGCCTACTAATAAAATTTTCAGTACATTTTAAGAGCTATGCTTCTGAGTAAACTATCAAAAAACTGGTATGACCATGACTGTCACAAGCATTTGTTTCTTCATATTCTGTTCCCTTTGACTTCTTCCTAGCAGCAGCAGTGACTTTTCATGTGTCAAGGACACTCACAGCAAAATAGTGATAAATAAACCAGAGCTCTTGTTTCTGTGACAGCATTGCTTACTCCCTAATAAATTCTGTTTCAGAACCAGAAAAGTTAAAAGATGAAAATAACAGCTTTATGTAGCTACACTTTTTATTTAGGTAACTTCAAAGTACCAGTGCAAATACTAATTTACAGTTAATTTAATAAAGCTAACAATACTGTATTACGCGCACTAGTGTCTTAATGTGACTTTTTTGTTAAAAATTTGATTTAGTCTACAGTAATACACAGTATGCTATAGATTGACAATGCTTTTGTTTTTGGTGATGTTATGGGGTTCTAAGAGTGTACATGTAACAATTTAGAAAATCCAAATTGACTCATTAATTTATAAAAGCAGCAAAGTGCTTAACTAAATGCTGCACAGTTGTGTTACAGTCACTTTCTGAGGCATCCTTCCAGTCCGTGTAATAAGGAAAAGGGTTTGATTTATGCAACATGCAAATAACAAAGGTTTCAAGGAGATTAGCATCACTTGAACATATAAAGTAGATCTACTGGAATTCTCAAGAGGAAACAGGTTGTAAGCAGTTAGTTTCTTTTTCCCTCCAAAGCAGGAGTCAAAGAAAATGTTAATGCATCAGTGCACTCAAAGCCCTTAATATGCTGATATCCACCGTAAGTATCAAATAGCATTTGATAGAATTAACTAGGGCATGCAGTATGATCTTTGAGAACATGCTCTTTCTCTGAGTTTCAATGACCATGAATGACAGTAAAAAGCAGACAAACATGCAATAACCTATTCCCTTACATGTTTGAAAAGAACCAAAAACACAATGCATTACATATCTAATGCAAGCAGTTATTTTACTCTACATATTTTAAAATATAAATAGTGACATTCAACATTGCTGTTAAATGCATGCATGCAATATGAACACCAAATGCTTCAGATCTACTAAAATAAAAAACAAGAAAATTTACAGTGAAATCAGATCAAGTCTTTAACAGATCAAATGATTCTTTTCATCAAACCTTCTGTTATCTACTTACGAGTTTAGCTTTGTATCTTGTTTGAGTGGTAGTGACCAGCTGAATATTAAAAACACTGGGGATCTTTGAAACATTTGAATTCCTACTTCACCTCGGATCAAGCCCAGCAGAGCTGCAATGCATTCTACAGACCGGCAGAGTCTGTTCTACATGAACTCATTTGAACTCATAGCTTTGCTGTACTATTCAGTTTTACTTGCTCAGAATTCCACTACCTAAATCTCTGAGGACCAAAGCATACAAGTGTTATCAATCTGTACAACTAATCTTGTGCTACCTGCTGTTACACAGAATAATTTCTTGGAACACAAGAAATTTAGACAATCACTAAGCCGTACTTGATATAAATAAGTAACTGTCACTGGCTACCATCTTAAATATCACTAGATCATCTGGGGAAGAGGCTATAATGATCAGAAACAACAGGCAAATTGATTCAGGACATGTAAATCCCATGCCTATGTGTTTTCTTTATTTGAGTCTGGTGATAGCACACAAGTATCTCTGTTTTAGGACATGATACACAGAAGCAGAAATTTTGAGACACGGTGATGACAATGAAAAATCTTACAGCAGCAGCAGAAACTGCTTTTATGGGTTTGGAAGGTATTATTACTAACTTGTAAACTAATATATATCTTGTTGATAACCATGAACCTTGACAAGATAATTATTTTGACCAAAAAAACTAAGAATTTTTTCCTATTTTTTCCTGGAGAAGATATAATGCCACGTTTATATTTTGAGGCTAAAAAGACTGAATTTTAAAATAAAATCTATAAATCCATTCTATGAATTAAAAAAAAAAAAAACAAAAAACACCACAAACACAACTACAAGTGCCTTCAACATAGTTCCTACATACATAATGATTAAAAAAAGAGTTGTGCTTCAGAGATTGAACTTCACAAATGTTTGTGTTTCTCTTTGTTAGAAGTAGGATCAGCTACACCTGACAGACAGTTGTCACATCTCTTAACAGAGAGTATCCAGTAACAAAGCCTAGAAAACTTTTCCATATTGTCCACTGGAGCATTTTATTATACTTGCTTTCAAAAAGATTTTTCCTAATGTTGCGAACTGTTCTAACATTTCAGTGTTGTGTAGATAAGCCTACCATACTGTAATTTTAGTGCCTTTCTCTTGTCTTGCTCAGCACAGACAAAAATGCTTTCTGTGTTCCTTGAACTTAATAATTTGTTCTTCAAACTAAGGACTCCTCTATCATTACATGCAACTGATGAGTAACCTCATGCTAAAGCGTAAGTGGATACGTTCAACAGTGCAGTATGAAATCTCCTAAAATAAATTTCCTCAAAACTATAAGATTAAATTGGTGATATTTTAGATACTAAACAAAGCATGTTCCTGCAAAAATTGGGCTGCATTAGGAAAAAATAAGTACATCTATGTCTAAAGAAAAAAAAATCCCTGTTGACAATACTCTGAAAAAGCCACACACATTATTATTTGCAACAAAACCATCACGGAAATATTCAACCTGAATTTCATTTAAAAAAAAAATAAAGAAAGAAAAAAAATAAAGAACCAACAAAAAAGAGCTTATCTGCACCCCCATAAAGGATGACAAGCCAAAATAAAATTCTTGGTCAACCTCTGGGATTTATAAGGCAAAGATATACAACTCTTGACAGTTTTTCTGGATCTGGACCCGAGGCAAACTGGCAAAAACTGATGCCAGTAGAGGCCATTAAAAGAAATTAAACACCTCTGTTTATGAACAGCACATGTTAGAAACTGCAGATTCTACTCATTGGCTTGTGTAGAGATGTTGCTGGAGATGAATCTAAGGAAACAACAGACCTAATTAATGTCAGTAACAGATACAGTTTTGAGGACAGCATTTTAATTAGATAGTTCACTACTGCCAGCTACTGTTCATTGAATATTCAGCTTGATGGCTGGCATCCTGAAATGAAACTACAAAATGTACACTACCTGCATCCATATGTTATTGCATTAAATAGCCGCTTACATATTAATACAGCTGGATATATCTACATACATAGTAATATGATGCTACAATACTTTTTCTAAAAAGTCTAGAGTGATATCCTGTGTTTTAGTGGGGATGGCCTTATTTCATTTTATTTTTTTTAATGACTAGGCATACATTGTTATGGTATTTAGTGCTTTATCTTAAAAAAAAAAAGAGTGAACTAATGTAGATCTACTTGAAATATTCCAGCAGGGCATGAGTCAGCTCCGCACAACAAGAGCACAGCTTGAGAACAGCAAAGTTGCAATAAAAGAGCAGTAGGAGGCTGGGGAGGAGGGAAAGGAAAATTCCCCATGCATGAAAAAAACAAGAGAAACCTTTCCTCAAAGAAAAACATTAAGTTCTTACTGCCTTTCTTCGCAGTTACTCTCTCAAAATAATAAATTGATACGACAGTTTTCCTAACTATACTGTACATTCACTGAGAAGGTAACTTGATAGTAAGTGCCATATTAGTTTGCACTGATCTGATGTAATTATGTCATAGTAAATGGGAGTTACTATAGCCTTAAGTGAAGCTAAAACTTCACCCAAAAATGGTGTAAATATCAACCCAAACCAGAAGGTGCTCAAAAATTCCTCTGTGGAACGATCCCATCTGCCAAACACATTAATTATATTTAGTTCATCTAGGATTTTGAACCAATATATTCTATTATAAAGGTTTAGAAAACATCCAAAAATGCCTATACAATTTAAGTGACAAAACAGTCTTTCATGTAAATTACAAACTTGACTTCTTAACCCTCATGTGAGCCTTAATATTATCCTCATAGAGTGGAAAAAAAAAATCTCAATGCAGTGACTAGCCTTGTAATTGCAAAAGCAAATGCAACAGATCAGATTAAAGAAGCAATGAGGTTTGGCTGGGTGTCCTATAGAAAAAATGTGGCTTTGAAAACTACAGTTCTGGATTGAAATGTGAGAGTTTTGTTGTATAATTTATAAATTATGTCACTGTCTCATTAGCAGTCCACAAAACAGGCAAGAAATAAATGTAATACTTTTTAGCAAATGATGATGAATTAACAATCAAGTGATAGTTGTCAAAATGCCCAACACCGTAATGCTATTATCAGCATACTGAGGACTTTTGCAAACAATGACATCAGCTTGAACTGAAACAAGGAAAGAAGCCAGAAGCAGTTATAAACTCCAAGACACAATTTACATGACATACATGAATATCGGAGCAAAAATGTCTAAAAATACCAAAACAGACATGAATGTACAGGAACGTAGAGTACTCATGAAGAAAAACAAAACGTAGAAAGACCACCAGCACAGATGACAAGAAATTTATAAGTTTTTATTTTATACCTTTCTCGTTCTGGTGAATGCAAACTAGTATCTGGTCTCAAGCAGTTGGTACTAGCACTCCTAGCCCTGTCAAGGGAGGGCTGTAGTTCACTAGTGCCAGTGCATTGCATCCAATGGTAGAAGAGAAAGAAAAAGAAAACAAAGAAAGGAATACAATGTTAGATATTAACTCATAAAATAATGCTCTCTTTACAGAAAATGTAAAATCACAATGATTTAATTAAGGAAAACATAAAAGAGCTGACTGGATGACAGAGCCAAGTTTTGTTTAGAAAATAAAATCAAATAGAAGACTGCTAAAATATTCTTACTAAGACTGTTGAAATGTTTAAAACCGAGGGAGACAGAGTATCCACTGGCAAAAGGGTGGAATGAGAAATATCAAACAATAAATCTAAATCCTTATTAACAGCAGTAAGTCTTAAGCCAACATAAAAGGTTGTGATACACTATACATGATGTGAAATCACTTAACAATGAAGCTCATTAATTCTGTAAGTCCACCTTGGATACAAACAGGAGAGGGGATTAATCCTTAGTTTCTTACCTAACCAGTAGATCATCTCCAAATTTCGGAATTCGTGAATTAAGGCAATCACGAAGGAGAGAAATATCCTGTCTAACCACTGATTTGGTCTTAGCACATGCAGGAAGAGTTGAGCTTTGTAAATTAAAATTATTTAGACAAAATAAAAATAAATTTGACATGTAAGAAAAATCACACACAAACAAAAGAACACAACATAGACAAAGCGTGCAACATACAATGTTAACAGTGAAGAAAATTGTGCATAATTTAAAGTGTTTGTCTTTTATATGCAAGGGTAATTTAGAGTGTATGAAGTTATTTTAGGAAGAAGTCCCTTAACTCATGTTTATCAAAAGCATATGAAACACTGTTCTTTTTTTTTTTTTTTTAAAACATATATGTATATATGGGAAGATTATTTCATCTCTAAGAAGTCATTAACTACTTAAAAGGGGCTCTAAATACTTCTTACCTGTATAGGTTCCAATGAATACCATTTTCTAGTAAAGGCATCTTGGGTGGTAATGTTTTATAGTGCCTAACAGAACTTCTTGAAAGTGAAAAAAGAAAAGAGGACAAGACAAAAACATGCCAGAAACAAAAAGACAGGTGAAAGTAAAGCAAGATTGACCAGAACTTAAAATAAACACATAATATTCTACTATATGTAATATTTGCATGAGGAGATTTCTTAATGTACGTTCTTTTCAATACACCTGCTGTGATAGCTACCTGGGGGACATTTTTTTAAATTTATTCTTATTAGTACAGCCCATGAATTCATGACAATACTAGTATAGCTCACTGTTCTCTTAATGAAAGTAAACTAAATTTCTACTACTGAGATTTTTAATTAAAATATACAAGCTCTTGTAAAGGATTAGGTTGCTATTTATTTGTCTTAGTAATGCCTTATTTAGACCTACAGAGACTTTAACTGAGACATGCTTCCATAGCTAAGCATGAAAAGCTTGCTAAAATGGTGATACGCAGTACCACAAAGACAGTTATAGACATACTTGCACCTGGCATTTCTGAATCTTAAAGTTTTTTGGAAGTGGTGTATCAGCTTCAAAACCTAATTAAATATTCCTAATAATCATATTCTAATTAAGGGACATTTAGATATTGTGTTGAAGAACATGGTTTAGCAAGAATTATGGGTGATATGCGGACAGCTGGACTGGATGTTCTTGTAGGGCTTTTCCAACCTTGGTGATTCTATGATTCTACAACAAACCTTGACTTTCTAGTCTGGACCATCTCATAATAATATTTCTTTCATCTAACATGCAATCTGTAAAACTTCTTTCTCAAATTAAGCTGAATCTATTTCAACAATTAAATCATTATTGAGCAAGCTGCCTAGAAAACAGGACTAATCCCTTATAATGCTGTTTTTAACATGAATAAATGACAGGTTACTGTGACTGAGAAAGGAGAAAAGACAACCAGTTTGCAGATATATATATTTTTTTTCCTCGGAAGGATTTTTCTCGCTATCTACCCAAGAACATTATAGGTCTCAGAGTTGCATTTAAATGTCAAACTATCTTGCCTCTATGCTCACATTCAATATATTAATAAAAATAACATTTTGTTTTATTGTATAACATCAGTGTAACTATTACTTTTGTTTGTTACTTTAATAGGTTGGTACTTAAATTTGTTACTTCAATAATTTGGGATTACTTGTTCCTTTTTTTTGATTATAAAAAGGAAAGAGACTAACTTTTCATATGGTCTGATATGACAAGGAAAAATGGTTTGAAAAAAAGTGGAGACTTAAATTACATATCATGGGGATTTTTTTTCCTTAGAGGGTGGTGAGGTGCTGCCACAGCTGGCCCAAAGAGCTGTGGATGCCTCATCCCTGGAGGTGTTCAAGGCCAGGCTGGATGGGGCCCTGGGCAGACTGACCTGGTGGGTGGCAAGTCCTGCCCATAGAAGAGGGTTGGAACTGGTGAGCTTTAAAGGTCCCTTCCAACCCAAGCCATTCTATGATTCTATGATTATGAGAAAATAAAAGCAAAAATTAGAGTAAGGAAAAACACAAGAAAGGGCTGCACTCTCTGAATTTAGTGTTCCTCTGATCTAAATATGTAGATGCCCATATGCAATGTTTGGTTAGCTGGTTAGCTTACCAGACTGCCTAGCGGATTTGTAACACAATTGAAAATCCACAGCAGCTGGGCAAAGAGCAACAAAAGCCCATCTTACAATACTTACTTTGTGCATTAAGTGAGAATTTAAATTCTGTCACTGCAAAATTATAATGAAAATTATAATCTTTATAATCTAATTAGTAATAAAAAAGCACAGAACTGCGGACATGTAGGGGGTAAAGCTATGGAGAGTACAGTAGAAAGAAAAATGCCATAGGAAAGAGGTAGTGAAAACTTGATACTGTATGACAATAAACTGACATAAAATAACAGGGAGTTCAGTAAGTAACTAAAACCTAAAATGTTGAAGCTTTTCGGCTGAAATATGACAATTAAATTATTTATATTTAAATTTAAGTTTTAATGTAACACGCATTGATGTTCTTTTTTTTTTTTTTTTTTTTTTTT
>PPHD01001902.1:20154-39159 GCA_002909625.1 Bambusicola thoracicus
TTTTTTCCTCCTTAAAGGTAGGTTTGCTTGATTATGGTAGTTATGTTTAGAGCTGGGAACAGTTGAGAGAGGCCCAAACCCTGGGATGATACATTTTTTAGACTGAAGATGAGCACAAACTGAAAAATTTAAGCCTGGATCAAATTATTAGCACAATTCAAAAGGAAAAACTAAGTATTATGAATTTCCTAAAATCTGGGGTTGTGAGAAGGATGTCTTTAAGCCATGCCCTCCTTCATCCCTTTGCTTTTCTCTTCAAATTTCCAAAGTCAGCATGAGATTAGGTGTCACAAAGAGTAGGGATTGTTGGCTTGTGCTTGGCTGTAATACATAGAAATGGAAATAAAGGAAAACATAAAAACAACAAAAAAAAAAGTCTGAAACCGTAACAAAACTTCCATGCACTGGTGATCAGGACTACTGTGATTAGACAGATAATCTACCACAACAAAAAAGAGCAACTGCAAAATTAGCTTTAGCTGTGTTAGCCCTTAACTAGTGATGTTCACAAACATATATATATATATATATGCATCTTGAGCTGATTCAAAACAAAAAAAAAACAAAGAATAATTGACATTTGAACCACAATGTACTGTGAAGGTCAGTACTTATTGGAGGCTGGGCACACAAAGCACACACAACTAACCAGAGGTGTACCAGATTCCTGTATTTACCTGATGGTATGTAGGCACTCTGCACTTCTTCCTCGTTTTGCTCTGGGCAGCATAAGAAGCTCACTGCACAGACAGGATGGGTGGTGAGTGAAACAGATATAATTATGAAGCATTAGATGACATGAATTATGCCAATGAAACGCAAATGAAAACAAAAAAAAAACCCAAGATACTTCCACGCAAATTCATAGCCTGCTAATGTTCAAACTCAGACTGCACTTCTCAAAGAATGTGAGCCAAAAAATGTCTGCAATAACTACATTTTCAACCAAATCCTTTCACCTAGTTTCATGAGGTTTCTCCCATTACAATTCAGTACTGATTCAGAGTTCTTCATGACAAAAGCTGTCTCCATAAATCATTTACATTTCTCTAATAACTTCCTTTCTTATACATCAAAGAACTACAAAGAAATATTTTAGAAAAAAAAGAAAGGTGACTCTTTTTCTCTAAGCCACAGAAAAATACAAGTAAAAAGGAGCGAGAGTTTGTTACTTCACTGCAATCCAATTTATGGGAAGAGAAAACCCTTTTCGTCCTTCTGGGAAAAAGAAAAATATGTGTTAACTGGAAATACGTTTGGACAAATAGAAGTTCTGACTGATAGCTCTTTACATTATTGTGCAATGAAAACCTAACAAAACAAAGAAAAATTGCTAATCAGTCAACAGATTTTTTGTTTCTTATTGTTTCCAATTCAGAAAAGCAGCCAACTAATCTATTGTTCATTTAATGCAACTGAACACATGCTAGCACCAGAAAGATGGTAAAATTAATACATATTTATGCCTATGATAAGTGTGATTATGATATGAAACATCCCTTGACTTAATCTTGTTTTATGCACTTCAATATGATCAGGAAGACAAAGTTCCAACATTCCACAAACTATTGTAAATATGAAAGTAAAGCTAAACTTCATGGAAACATGCTATTTTAAAAGAAGCAGGGAATCATATGAAGTACTATGGTGACACAGAGAGGAAAGATTACAAAATAAATAAAGTAGCAGTTGTTCAATGTGTTTTGTGCTTCATACCATTATAAAAAGATTAATTTAATTGATGCAGCATAGGTAGTATTTCTCTACTGTTCTAAAATAGGAAGACTAAAATAATGGCTGCTAAACTAATAAAACACTAGCCTGAATTAGATGCAGCAAAAGGTATTAAAGGTGAACTGAATTGTTTTTTCTTTTAAAGAAAAATTTCCATTCCTAATCTTAGAGCACTAACAGCATTTATATGCAGATTTCCAAATTACAAATACATATGTATTAGGAAAAGAATACCATTTTCTGCAGTTACTTAAGATATTTGAGATTTTGTTGCAAGAACTGAGGAAATTAGCATAAAAACACTACAATCATGAAATGTTATGCACTGCTTAATTTGCAGAGACAGGAATCCTTCTGAGAAACAGGATAAAATCTGAAAAAGAGTAATTGTGAAAGGTAATTTGATAATACTTATTCTACTTTTGCTAAGCCAAAGGATATCTACTGAAATGCACCCATGGCAAACCATAGCATTTCATCCAGAAAAGGAGTATAATACAGCAAATCCACCATGAAAACCTCAAATTAAAACAACAAGAACAATGCAGAAGAATCCCTAATAGTAGATTACTTACAATGTAAGATGATACTGGAAGTTCTACATTAAACTAAAGCTGCTTTGGAGACATTTAAATTAAAGATTATTATTTTAAAATGAGAATTTTCTAATGGGAATACTTAAGAACTCAGATTAGCAGATATTATTCAGGAATAAAGCAAAAACTGAAATGGGGTACCTCCTTGAGAATCAGATGATGATCCTAAATTGATAGGAAAGTATATTGCTCAGTTGGATTTCCTAATATAAAGTTTTCCTAAACAGTTCTATATATGCACATACATATACACATTTGCGTGTTTGTGTGTATATATACATATATATAAAAGAATACGTTAAAAAAAGGTTAAGTGAACTGATCAGTTCTGTTGGGAGTGTATCATACTAGATGCTTTTGTAAGAACCTATCATAGATGTTTTTACAAAGGTTCATTAAAAATATTCAATATTAATTTGGGACCACTAAGATCACTGAGAAAATCATCAAAAGTAATGAGCAACTGTAACTTCTGTCATGCAACTATCAGAAAAATACTCACTTTTCAAACCAAGCTGGTATCTACAAGATACCATTTGGTATCTACAAGAATATACTTATTTAGATGATGGGTTCAATAAATGAATAACATAATATTTGCACTAATGTTGATACTAAGACACGGAACTAGTACTAATACTGAATATTTACTTTTTTATATCCTGAGATGTGAAAGATCCTACCAACAATGCGACTGTTGGCAACAATATAAAAATTACAGGTTGAGTCTGATCCACTCTGTGATTCTATTTATTCATGGAAAGACAATGAAGCCTGCAAGAGTTAAAAAGTTTCAAGAACTTGGGAAAAGCAAATGGGGGGGAAAAAAAAAAAAAAAAAAAGAGACCTGAGTGCACAAGATTGTTCCTGAGGAAAGTAAGTTCAGAGAACATTTGATTAAATCCTGCAAATCCTGTAAGCCATGTGCATCCTTCATGCCTGATCTTTTAAACTTCTGAAAAGCGTCTTCTGAACCCTGAGAACTGAAGACTATTTCCTATTCATCTGAATAAATTCATCAGTGCTTTGCCACTGCACTCTTTCTGATGGCTCATCTCTGAAAAGGCATCAGTGTATCTCCTCTCTCCAAGTTTAGTTCATGTATGTATTGTCATTTATACCAGGTTTTGAGGCAATAAGATAAATCTGTATGAAGTCAACTCTATTTCTTTCTTTCTAGTGATGAAAGCTACTTTTAAAAGTCTCTTCAAAACCTGCTGAACGAGAAAGCTATCCAGTATTTTCAGGAATACTTTGAATATATCGCTGCCTATAATAAATAACACAAAACATTTGCAGCAAGTGGAAATTTCTTGAACTAGCTTAACTATAAATGTGATGTTGCTATAGTTAAAAAGCATTTCAATTCACCTCTAACAGGAAATTCACAACTGAAAACAATGCATACTAGTAGAGAACATGTTCTCTGAGGCATGTAGCGTCTTCATATATTCCAGGGAGTGTCAAGCATCAATGATTGGAGATATTTTTTTTTTTAATTACAAGCACTGTAACTATCCTTCCTATGCCTGTATACTGTACTGAGTTCACCAAAATGTGATCTAAAATTCTGTGAGACTGAAAAGGTAGCTATCCAAAACATATTCTCATAGGAAAGCAAACTGTAGCATTCAGGTCCCACGTGGTAGGAAGTCATCCCAGTATTTTTCTGACTACCAGAACAGACAGATATGTTTCTGTGGTCTCTGCTACAAGACTTACTAAGAAATACATGTAGATTTATGGCTTTCAAACAGATCCTCAGGGCACGTGTTCATGAAACAAACAGCACAGTAGTCTAGGACAAACAACTAAGAACCATTAATCCAGATACGTACTATCACTGTCAACCCAGTGCAGATTTTCACCAGAAAAGAGGCATAGATAATTTAATTATGACTACTTTTTGCAATGAGGATGATTATCTGTCCCTTCCCCATTACTATCAGGCTGTGGTTTTCTGCTGAACATCTGAAAACTAGGCAAACTGACAAAGACATTTCTAATGTTATCTCCAAATTTAGACTGACAATATACCTTTCTTGATCAGACAAATACTGACTATCCATGTCTCTGGATCTGTAATCAGCTGGACTTCTGGAGGCCTCATGGTGTCTAGTTGGAGAACGTGATCTTCTCATTTGATGAATTTCATCTAAACTCCTGAAAGGCACATATATGTATGATAATCTTGTTTTTCACACAAATAATATAGTTTAGTGGACAATTAAAAACTCCTGAAAGGCAGATATATGTATGATAATCCTGTTTCCCTCATAAACAATACAGCTTAATAGACAATTAAATGGTACAGGCTGATTGAACAAATTATAAATACAATTGGTAATTTAAGCCTGTCATTACTTCAAGCAACTTCAAGTTCTATTCATAGTTACTATATAACTTGTTTATCAATACTATACAAATTTGAGACATCAAGGACCAATTAAAGGTCAACCAGGGAATGGTAGATCCTGTCTGACAAACCTGATTTCATTCTATGACAAGGTGACCCACTTAGTGGATGAAGGTAAGGCTGTCGATATGGTCTACCTGGACTTCAGTAAGGCTTTTGACACTGTCCCCCACAGCATTCTCGTGGAGAAGCTGGCTGCCCATGGTTTGGATGGGCATATGCTCCGCTGGGTGAAACACTGGCTGGATGGCTGGGCCCAAACAGTTGTGGTCAAGGGAGTTAAATCCAGTTGTGGCCAGTCACAAGCAGTGTCCCCCAGGCCTTGGTACTGGGGCCGCTTCTACTTAACATCCTTATTAATGATCTTGATGAGGGGATTGAGTGCACCCCTCAGTGTTTGCAGACAACACCAAGCTGGGAGGGAGTGTTGATCTGCCAGAGGGAAGAAAGGCACTACAGAGGGACCCGGATTGACTGGATTGATGGGCCAAGGCAAACTGTATGAGTTTCAAAAGGGCCAAGTGTTGGGTCCGGCATTTTGGTCACAACAACCCCAGGCAACTCTACAGGCTTGGGGAGGTGTGGCTGGAAAGCTGCCTGATGGAAAGGGACCTTGATGTACTGATGGACAGATAGCTGAATATGAGCCAGCAGTGTGCACAGGTGGCCAAGAAGGCCAATGGCATCCTGGCTTGTATCAGGAACGGTGTGGTGAGCAGGACTAGGAAAGTCATCCTGCCCCTGTAGTTGGCAATGGTGAGGCCTCACCTCGAGTACTGTGTTCAGTTTTGGGCACCTCAGTACAGAAAGGACACTGAGGTGCTGGAGCAGGTCCAAAGAAGGGCAACAAGGCTTGTGAAGGGCTTGGAGAATATGCCTTATGAGGAGAGACTGAAGGAACTGAGGCTGTTTAGTCTGGGGAAAAAGAAAACTGAGGGGAGACCTTATTGCTCTCTTCCAATATCTGAAAGACAATTACACCAAGAGGGGGGTTGGTCTCTTCTCACTGCTGACAGGTGACAGGGTGAGGGGAAATGGCCTTAAGTTGTGCCAGGGTAAGTCTAGGTAGGATATCAGGAAACACTTCTTTACAGAAAGGGTTGTTAGGCACTGGAATAAGCTCCCCAGGGAGGTGGTTGAGTCACCGTCCCTGGATGTGTTTAAAAACTGTTTGGATGTGGTGTTCAGGGACACGATTTAGCAGAGGGTTGTTCGAGTTAGGGTAGTATGGTTAGGTTGTGATTGGACTCGATGATCTTTAAGGTCTTTTCCAACCTGAGCAATTCTATGATTCTATGATTGTATAGTGCACTACTTGTTATCCTATAAAAATGCTTAAATGACTTCATATAAGATTCAGTCACTGCCTGAATAGCATTTCCAAACCTATGATGAATCATATGGAAAATATCAGTAAGAAGTAACTCTTAGAAAGATAAGATTAATCTCAGGGCTGCACTTGAATGATTATTGAAAGTATACATCAAGTTCAAATAACTATTAAATTGAAATACAATTCTGTTTTTAAATAATGCTGAACAAAAGAAAAGTAAACAGATACCAGTGAGAGACTGTACAAACTTGAAACCAACTGGTTTCACTCACTTGTGATGCCTACCTCTGTGATGGCACATTTGGTAAACGTGAACGGGTCCTGCCCTGATCGTCGCCACGGTGAGGAGATACAGATCGTGATCGATGATGCGTTGTTCTTTGCTGTTCTGGCACAGTTAGTGTTGTAGATCTACTTTCTCTAGTGCTAGATCTATAACCTACTGATAAGAGGGCAACAGAAGGAAATTAGAGAATAACAGTGTGGCTTTAGAATGAATTCAGATGGTTAGTCCTTTCAGGAACACACAACTAAACGCTTACACAACCGTCAGGTAGTCATTCAGCTGTTTTACATCCTGATACATCATGCAGTCAGGACAAAATACTAGGATTACCTTTTAATTTCTATATGTGCAGAGACAGAGAAACTGAGATGACTTTCAGTATGCGCTGGAAGGTGTGAGGGAGAGAATTGAGTCCATTTTCTATCTTGGGAAAGAGTACACACAGTAATTTGTATTTCAAAATTGTCATTCAGTAGCAAATATTTGAAATGAATCTAAGCAATGTAGGTTTACCTCATCTAAGAAATGGAGAAGCCATCCCTGTGTGTTATTGCAGAGGCTCACACAGGGCTGCTCAAAAATAAAGCCTCTGACTTTTTTTCAGTTAAATACACAAATGCTCTCTCACTCAACTTGGTCAAAGCTACCTACTTTCAAAAATAACAAGCATTTATTATATAAAAGCTTGAGCGTCAAATCCACTGCAGACCTCATTTTCCTCTTTTTATATAGGACTTTAAAAATGTACTACCATTCTGCTATTTTTTTTTAACTGCTGATATTTCTGTTCTTTTTTTTCTAAATAATATGCTGCTCATTCACATTTTGAACCTCACCCTAAAAATTCTGTACCAAATGAAGATCAGCATGACACACTGCTTCCAAAAGGTGCTTTCTGCCTTTCCAGAATATCGTAAGTGGATTTGGTCAGAGTTGCTCTCATCTAGACATTTAGATGAGAGAAAAATCTTCCTAAATTATAGAAAAGGTAATCTCTTTAGTCATTCCTAACTGAATTCACAAACCAATAAAAAATCATTTTACTCTTTCTACTGAATTTGTCTAGCACTAAATACCTGTACTGTACTGTGCTTTTTTTTGTTTAGCTAAAAAAGCAGCCTGTATAAGAAATCTTCTCTCCATACAGGAAAAGACCATTATCTAAACACTACTGGATAAATGAACACTAAATTTGAACACTGGATAAATGAAAACAGGTTGCACTTTTTGAGCTTCTTTCTCTAGTGTTTCACAGTTGTTGGCTTAGGTTGTTTTTTTATTATTATTTTGCATAATTTGAGTATTATGTAGTTCTTTTCTAATATTTTACGAGATTCTTATAAGCCTCTTAAAAGTACAGCCTGTATACAAAGTCAGTATCAGACTTGGTGACATGACACTTAATTACATGTTCTGCTACAAGTCTGAACCTCGATCACAAATTATGACTCAAATTATTTCTCTCAAATTACTCAGCAGACTACCAGTGTAATTCTAATGGACATTTAACATCTGAGTGCACTATCTCAGCATTAGACCTGAAGGAAAGCATTTTGTTAAAAGTGATAAAAATCAGTCACTACAATATATTCTACCATAAGACAGATTCACCTTAATAAACAAAATTCAGAAGAGAGACCCACTAAACTGTGTATTTTGTCATCCAAGAAGCTCTAAGGCTCTTTTCTCTGATTATAAAGCTCATAACTTCACAATCTCCAGAAATGTGTCCGTTATACAGTACTGAGCACTGAATACACTTATCACTACAAATGAGACAGAGAAGGTGAGCGGGAAGGAGACATGGTTCAAAAAAGATGATTAGACAGTTTTACTAAGGAATTTCTAGTTAATGTCAGCTCAAAAATGTATGCAGAAAGACCTCTGCAAGTCTATTATTACTTTCTCCATCTTTGTCTTAGACTTCATAGTAACCATGGTTGGTGCAAGAACATGGGAAATAACCTCTTTTTTCATCTCTTGAAGCAGAGAGATGTTGGGAAGTCAATCAATTAGGGGAATAGGAAGCAATATGACTTTTAATAGATCTTAGAGGGTAGGACAGGGCCAAAGAAAAAGATGCACAATAAAAACATATGAAGTAGCTCAGAATCAAACATTAGCTATCACAATGTTGTGTTTGCATGTTTGCACTGTTCTCAGTTAGCACTGAGTTAGGCATGTGAAATAAAATGAACAAACGTGGTATCAAATTTTAAATGTGACAATATGTTAAGTTTGGGGAGGACGGGTGTTTCATTTGAAAGCCAAAGAAAGTCATAAAAAAAAACAAAACAAAACAAAAACAAACTTGGTAAATGCAAAAGTAATAGCAGTATGCTACAGCAAATGCTTGCCACTAAATCACAATGGGTTAGTGAGCACTGACTACAAAAGGGGCCTGATCCTGGAAAGCATCTACTCCAAGGTTCATAATCTTTGTTACAAAGAAAGACTTCAGAGTCACATTGCTTTTGATGCGCTGTGATGCTGGAGTATCTTATCTTCTGAAAACATTTTTCAGAGTCATGTAATAAAACTAGAAAGAAATATGAGGATACCCCCAGTGAAAGTACATGGACTGGGTGAAAACTTGGAAGCAAAACAGTGACTCACTCAGGATTTCAGTGGAGATTCCCTCATTTTCTGTAATAATATTGATGCAGAAAATGCCTAGTATTTTTGTCTGAGGAAGACGAATGATTACACATGACAAAAACTTATGTGTTCCCTTCCCCAGTATAATTAAACTTGAGCTTTACACATGAGAATATATATTCTGGAAAAAAAAAAAAAATCATATAAAATCATGTCCTCTCTAACACACAAAAAAAAAAAAACCAACAAAAAAACCTAAGCTATATTTATTAAACATTAAAATCAAAGAAATCCAAGGCTTCTTTCTAACCTCTAGTAACTATTCTGTAATGTGCTTCAAGTTTTCAATAATAAATTTCAGTTTAAAATGTACTTCCAGAGTATTTCTGGTCCACCTAAGAAGCCAATACCTAAGATTATCCTGTGCACTTAAACATCTGGCATATGAAAATGCTATTATCCTGTATATTCTTTATAGCTGAGCTATCTGGAGACAATATTTAACACCTGTGCATTGGGTGAACACAAAGCTTACAGCACAGAGCAACAGTAAATAATATTTCTCGTATGAATTAATTTTTGTTCAGTTGGTTAAACTGCATCCATAGTCCTACAGGGACCATGAGAGTGACAGCAACAGTAACATCTCCTCATATCTTCAAAAACAAAGGTTCTGTGTTCACCAAAGTGAGCAGAGAATTTTTTCTTTTCCATGGGAGCAGCAATACAGCTTATGGCAGTTTATGGAGAAGAAGTTTCTCAGGTGGTCATGGGAAACTGTCAGGTGTGACACGAAATGGAAACTGCACGGATGATGAAAATGTTTTGATATCTAAAGCACTAACTTTCTTTTTTTAAAAAAAGACAATTCAGCCAATGACAAGGTGTTATGCTGATGTCACCCTGCTGCTTCAGGAATGTTAAGTACAACACAACCATTTATACAGATAATTTTAGACAGAAGAATAAACTCTTCTGAGTGTTACTCAAAAGCAGTACAGCTCATTAAAAATATCCTCTTGTACACTGCCAACTCAATATGAGCCACTAATGCCTCAGATCCTGTTTTATTTTGTTTTTATATATCCTTTACTGACCGTTTTTATATACTCAGTAATGGTGTGGCCACATTTGGAATATTGGGCTCTACTATAGAAGAAAGACAAAGAGTTAAAGTACTCTGAGTCCAGAGCAGGACCATAAAGCTAATTAAAAGCCTGGAGCATTGTACATTGGAGGAGAGGCTGAGAGCATTAAAATAATATTCATGTAAACCAACGTAGGCATACCACAAAAATTTGTTTAAAATAAATTGTGCTAAGCAGAGGTTCAACTTAAGTTACTTTAAAGCTGTGAGTATAAACACCTTTTACAAGCAGTTCCATGAACCAATTCTAAAAACATCCAGTATTTGGTATTTGGCACTGCAATATACTGCAATTGTCTGCAGTGATCTCTTGAGAAAGTGTGCACCCATGTGTTCTCCAAAGCCACACCTGAATACTCACTGTCCTAAGAACTTTCAGTAAGAATTGTAGTTACTCAGGGGTTGACCCAGAGAATAGTGTCCAATGTTATCAGCTGAATATTCTTGAATGTTTCTGGCTAGATGGAAATGGTTTATTTCAAATGAATGCCTTAAAGAATTGGCAGCTTAAAAAAAGTCCCTGTTCTAAGTATGTATATTGAGAGGTAAGAAAGCATACACAGATATGCCACATTTTTAAAACCTATGATTTATTTTTAGGTTAAAGATTCTATCTCTCAGCTTCCGCAGATAACAAGATTAATCACTTCATTAAACCAAATACAATTATAAGTCATGGAACAAAAATTTCCCGCTTAGTTGCTCATATGCAATTGTATGAAAGTAAGGGAAGAGCCCTAACACATGAAAGGAAGCAAAATTTGGATCCGTATGTGGTAATAAAATGCACGTTGTATTTTTAATCAATATATAATGAATAAATTGTCAGGTTATTTTAAACTCAGATCAGGATGATAGAGAATTTTCTAAATCCCCCCATGATTTAATTCAGTAATTTTCGTCAGGGACATCAAAAGAAAAAATGATTTAGCGCTGCCAATGAAACGGTGACTCTTAGATAGTTTGGGACAATTTTGAAACCTATTCATCTGACTTATAACAATAGTCAAACAGAAATAGAAAAATATGGCATCCAAAGTACAAAAGGATGATGAATTAAAGTCTAACCATGGTACAAGCTAAATTTATGAACATTTAGGGTAATGGTAGCTCATGAAGACTCAAAGAAACTATAGAAGGTACAGCCATGCTACATGCATCTTAATCTACAGCCATGCATTCTCAATAAAGTCCACAGAAGACTCTTACATCTAAGTTTCAAGCAAAAAGCAAAACAAAAACAGGCTTGCAATAAACACTGAAACCCTAATTACTGTTAAATCAATTTTTAAAATTAAATTACTATTTTTAATAATGCTTTGAACATTATGTAGTAAACAATTTGAACCAGTAAGTGGTTCATATATGAAGAATGGTATGCAAAAGAAATACCAATGAATGAATTATAGAACCTTTTAATTCACCACATTTTAGAAGGAGAAGAACCACTGAATGATCAGGAAAACTTGTTTTTCCCACTACGAATTCTCTAAAAACAATACCCTCAATATTCTGCAATGTTATAATGAAAATAAATAAATAAGCAAGCAAGAAATAAGAAGAAAGCAGGACCATGCTGTTCACCCACGCACCTGGAGGAACAACTCCAATACCATCATCAACATCATAATCTGAGATGTCACTATCACTGATTGGCCGAGATCCTGCACAACAGTAAGGTGAACAAATACCTGAACATCTGGCCACGTTATAAAACATAAAAATCGGTTCATTTGTACTACTAAAATTGAAAAGATGATTTTAAGTCGTAACAGTACAAGTGGAGAATTAAACTACATCACTGATTTGATGATGTTTCATCAAACAGCTGAGCCAATCCAACAAGCTCACAGATGCTGCAGCCTCCTCTGCCTTTCTTCCCTCAGTAGTCTTCTATGAGGTTAGTTTAGCTCACTGAACAAGCAAAAAGATTTCTTTACTTCTCAAATAAAGAAAAAAAGGTACTTTTGTGCTATTTCAGGGAGTAGAGCAAGTTGAATCAGCTGAACAGGAAAGCAGAGGTGGCAGCATATGGTGAGAAAGGAGAAGAGGAAGCAGCACTGACAGCCTTTTAAAAAGTTCAAATATCTCATGAAAACTAACCTTTAGTTTGCTATCTCTATACATATTCTCAGGCAGTAATTACAGTAGCATCATACTTCTATAATTCATTCCTGAACATGCCCCAATTTCTTATGCATTGGCTGGAATTAATGACTTTTATGTTTAAAAAAAAAAAAATCAGAAAAATAGCTTGAAAGCAGATTAAAAATAATGTACTACATCCTTCCTATTTTAAAATACATCTTTTACTAAGTTAAATGAACAGAGAGGCTACAGTAGTCAAATATTTCAATATATTCATTATTTTCAGTGTGAATCATACAAACCTGGAATTAGAATCTCCAGAACAACTGCGTACCTCCCAAAGCACACAGTTTTCCTTTGCTGCTTAAATTCACTCTTTCATCTGATTATATGGTATGCGTATATAAAAGTGTATTGGAAGCAAAAATTAATCTTAATTGAAGTGTTTTTACACCTCACAAGGCTTCAAAGCCTTTCCTTTTAAAAATGAAAGGCTTTTAATTATTACAAAAGTATCCAATAAACATGGACTTCATTTTTCCTTTTGAAAGGAGATTTAAGAAAACAATTATTTGAACAATTTTATTTTGCTAGTGAAATATCAATTGATTCAAATAGTTTTCATTTACTTGAAAGTTATGCATCACAGGTGAAATGCTGGTATGTGCAAAGTCGCATCTGTTTTTACCATACATTTTTATTACACTGACTATGAAATAGCATTTTGTCTTGTATATGAAAACTAAATATCAGTACAACATACCAGGGATTTCAAATGTAAAAGAAGATGAATGGATTGGACCTACTTTGTAATTTTTTGCTAGAGCTTTCTCCACCATGAACATGTCTTCTTGGCATGAAAGGTGATGGCTGAGGCAGAGGTAGTGAAGACTCATCATGCGTCTGTAGCTTATACCAATGTGGTTCATCATCTAAAAGCGCTGTCTCCAGCTCTATAAGAATCTAGGAGAAAAATTATCACATTTTAATTTAGATTTTAATATGTAATTTTAAAATGTATTCAAAAATAAAGATCAAACTGAGGATAAATGTGATTGTATGCATCACCTCTCCAAGAAATTCACTCTCTTCTTCTTGTACTCTTGGCTGATCCCATACTGTTATTTCAAGCATTCGTTCTCTAAAATCTCTACGATGTACATGCGAGTAGAGGAAAGTTTGATTCCACTTTGGCTCTAGACTTTTCTTTACTGTCTTGGTCCTTCTTTTACTTTTATCACTGAAACATAAATATGTGTTGTAAACTGTAGAAATAAATCACAAAAAGCCATAAACTCATTAGAACTTACTGGTTTCATTTTTCCTGATCTGATAATGCCTTAAGAGAGAAAAGTATTTGCTGTACAGAGGACTGCATTCATCCAAATGTCCAGAGAGTTAATTTGATACTGAATTAAGTATCTCTAGTGCAATTTTTTTCTCATAATTACTCTAACTAGAAAAAAAAAATACACATAAAAGAATTCTGTAATTCAAAAACATTCACTTAAAAATTGATTCAATAAATGACAAAATAATTTTCTCAACTGAAGTACTACCTCCTGTCTGGAAGAAAATACATTTTTACATAGGGATTCCTTGGCCGTCCATCTACTCTTGGTGGCAAATCTGTTGCTTGTAGAACGTTCACTATTAACTGATGTCCCACCTTGTCATACCACAGTTTCACCTACATGAAACAAGTTACCAGAAAAGAAATATTGAAAATGAAAAAAAAAAAAAAAAAAAAAAAAAAACCAACCAGAATTTTCATACTGCATCACATTGACCACAAAGTAAAAGTAACATTTATTTTCCCAAGAGACAATGAGATACATATAATTGCAAATCTATTAATAAAATACGTTGGCCTATACTGAAGACGTATATATTCACCTAGCTGAATAAAATGATGGTACCTGATTATAATTAAATTGCTTATTCTATTCACTGGTACCTGTAAATTCATTCAAGCCAGCAATGTCTTAGTTTTGCACTTTTGAATCTACACTTAACTAGGAAGCTAAACTGCAGCTAAACTTCAGGCATGTTCAGAATCTACTCTGATCTGTCACATTGTGAAGGTTCTAAGGGAAAGTAGAAAATACAGCTAAATTCTTTCCTAATAGGATCAAAACATAAAATTTTTGAGCTTGCTGTGTGCTTAGAAATTAATATAATCAATATAAAAGTGTAAGAATATATAATAACAAACTCTAAGCATTCACTGTGTATTTAATAAGTACAATTTCAATTAGCATTACAGAGAATTCCAGGAGGTGATGTATGTCTAAATTAAACTGTATTTCTCTACAGTATAAGTTAACATAGCTCTTTAAGTGCTCCTCTAAAGAAGGTGAAGTGGTACTGTGCTTGTTATCAGCAAGTACAAAAGAGTACAGCATGAAAAATTGGAAGGCATGCTCGTGGGCTCCTCAATGTAAAGTTCTGCACCTTCTCATATATAGTAAAACAACAACTCTTCTATTGTGATTACAGTGAATGTGTACTGAGACATTTGAAAGATGTTAGACTTCACCAACAACAGCCACTTCCTTTGACTTCCCAATTGACCTTGGGAAGGCAGAGGGCTAAGGAACCAACACCGATTCATTATTTAGTTAGGAAAAATAATATCTGCTCACAGAAAGCTGCCCTGGTAGGACTTGTGGTGCATCCCTTAGGGCTCCAGGGCTGGTTGGAGAAATAACAGAAATAGAAGGCCTTTCCATCTTCTGAGATTCAAAAGAACTTGAACCTAAAAATATGCAAGAAACACATTAACTTTCCATCTGAAATTTTAAAGCAAATTTGGATAATTTATTAATTGTTTCTTCTTTGAACTGTATAAAGCTTGTCGTTATGCATAGCATAGTGTTGATGTCTTAGTATACAGAAATATTTTAAGCTGATGTAAATAAGGTGATGAAAATACAGTCTAGATACTCTTAACCCAGATTAAACCTGACGTTTTTTCTTTTATTCTAAATAGCATATTACAAAGTGTTCCTTATCTATCATTGACATACCATGCCTTGAATAAAATATCCACATTGTACATAGTGCACTGCTGAAAACTTCGATGAGTAATCTTGACAGGCATCTGGCACAGAGGACACTCCTGTCTATGCAGGTGATTAGTAGTTCTCAATGAAGCAGAGCTCACATAAGCAAGGACACGCTCACGAAAGGCAAGGAGCAGCATAGCAGGTTCAGCGGCCCTACTGGACGCATTGAAGTTTCTCATTGCTTCTCATGCAAGGCTCAGATGAGAAAGGGCTGGAAGCCATGGCCCTTACACAAGCCAGCTGACACTTTAAATAACATAGCTATAAATAACATAGCTAAGGAAACTGTCCTTTTGAAGTGTCATACACAAAAATTTCACCATAGGGTTGCATTCTCCGTAAGCAAAAGAGAAGCAGAAACTCTGGACTTAGGCTGGATGGTGCAGGAGGTGAAATCCTGATGCCATTTGTTTGTACTTTTGGCAACCTCTTCTACCTGCCTCCTCTGTTATGCTAGGACAAGTAAATGACTATTTGGGGCATGTCTTATACACCCATTTGGTATTAACAGTACAAGATACAAAAGAACACACTAAAATCCTGCTAACATTTGAAATGTATATAGCTTTTAATCAGATCTATATTGACTAGAATTTAACACGTAAGATTCAGATAACAATGATTTTTTTTCACATAAAAATCTCAAGACAATACAGTCTCCCAATGCATGATAAGCATTCCAAAAATTCATAGCAAAAAATGACTGTACTGAGTACAAGATCATGTTCAAAGGAACAAAGAGTGTACTTACTGGACTCTAATGGGGGATGAGAACTCTCAGGAATCCGAGGAATATCACTAAAAAACATGAATATACACAAAGTAATTAGGAATGAGAAAGAGTACCTTCTTCTGTAAGAAATACATTTCCAAGAAGCATTTTTAGAAACATTTCTGTTTTTGTTCTAATGGATTATGGAGAAAGAAGGGGGAAGTATCTGAATACAGTTCATCATTTTTCATTGGGATTCATGAAAACCTTAACAATGGAAACCATTACTTCTTTCAAACTTAGAAGTTAGAAGACAAAACAATACAAGTGCTATGATGTAAATATTATGGATGGATTCTACTATATTCACAATCTAAAGCCTGAGAGGTTTTATGAAGAGAAGGGGGTAAATAGCAGTATAGCTACTGACACTCAGCTATTCTTTGGAGGAAACATGTAAAAACTAAACACAAGACAGAGATTAACTCACTAGTAATCTTTATATAAACGTCTCAAGGAGTTCACAGAATGAAACTGATGAAAATGTCTTACAATAAAAAAAAAAAAGAAAAAAAAAGTAACATTAGAAATGTCAAACAACAAAAGAATAATACATTTCTTCATAGACTAAAAAAATGTCACAGCATGTTAAATTGGGTATGGAATTTTTTCAAACCAGAAACATCCAACACACACACAAACAAAAAATCAAACCAATTACATCCAACAAAAGCTACTTCATCTCCCAATTAATAACTTGCATTATCCTGCATCTCAGCACTAACTAAGAAAGTTCTTGACTTTGCCTTGACTTTGTGATTAAGGAACACTGTGATTTCCTCAAACTCATGGAAATAAAACTGCTTATTTGCTCTTGACATGGCATAATACTCCTTCACAATCAAACACATGGCATGGTGCTCAGCAGGGCTGTTGTGTGGACTTCATAGCATATTCTCTCTTCAGTTTCCAAGGAAATTTTCATCAGTCTGAAAAATTTATTTAGTTTATTCCAACAGATTTTTCTGTTCAATATGACATTAAGTCTGTGATGTTCTGATAGAAATATGTACTTTCTCTTCTGCAGAATAGCATTGCTCATAAAAATACAAAATTTAGGATATTTAAAGAGGGCCTATAGGTACAAGAAACATTTCAACATGGAAAGTTCATCCTGCATACCTGGGTGGATGGAGAAAGACATCAACTACAAAAAAAAAAAAATCTTCAGAAGAAATAGGAGAAATGATTTTAACTAACCAAAGCCAGACTAGCTAAAGTAAATGGTTAAAAAAAGAAAAAAAAAAAAAAAAAAGGACCAATTTGCAGTTTACATTACTTGTATTCCTCTAGTAACTCTCTGAAATCTAGCACTGTCTGGTTTGTTATGGAGGCTCAGTCTCCTTGCAAAGACCTACAGTATAGTAACACAGAGAAGCTGAATCACACCGGAAAGATGACATTTTTGGCAATAATATTTGTGGAAATCCAAACAACTATAATTTCTATACGACAAGGAAAACATGAGACAAATAAAGAAAATGTTTGTTTTACCTGCACTATCCCATATGAGCTCACACGAACACACAAGAGACAGTTACCATGCCAGACTGCTTCTCAAACAGTGTGCCGCCAAAGTCTATGCTGCCTTACGTTAACGGCCTCTACCACTGTATGCATATTCATAGCTCATTTTTCCCCCTTCATATTTAGATGCCAACCCATTAAATCTAATTTTAAATGGTTTCTTACCTACCCTGTGTCTGCAGTCACAAATATTAATGTCAATTAGTTTCTATGGAGTTTTTATGGTACAACTGTGGTTATACCATTTGCTATGCCTTTATTTGCTAATTGTATCGAGTTTTTCATATTTTTCTCTAATAAACACCCTACTATTATCCATTACTCAGAATTACATTTACTGATAGACACAGAAATCCAAATTTACAAGACTAAGCAAACTGTGTAGACATCAATTTTGTAATTTGCAGTCGTCTAATTTGTGGCCTTCCAGTTCTCCTATTATTTACTTTAGCAAAACCATATTAAATTTGGGCTTTTTAGACCTAATATACTAGGACTTTTTAAAAAGAGACCATTAGATGTGCTGGTACATTACTTGCATTATTAATACTGAGAGATGAAAACACTTAAATTATGCAGAAGAAATATCATTTTTCAGGTCTTTCGGGAACCTATTCCCTCACAGGAATTTTAGGTGTAATGGATTACCAATTAATGCTTTATCAAAGAAGACAGAAGTTTGCTGAATCAGAATCTAAAGTAGACACAAATCTTGGCTATACTAGATTCACTGGATTATGTAAAATTCACTGTTATGAATTTGAAATGAGCACATAGTTGGAATAACAAGACAAGAAGCCAGAAGGAAAAAAAAAGTAATCCAAAGCAAATCATCCACAAATTCAAACAAACAAGAAAATCATGTGCAGGATGTGGTGTTCTTGGTTTATTCTTTTTCTGTTGTTATCCTACATCAGGATTTTCTTAGTTGTACAAGGCCTGGGTGAGGTTTTTGTGAGATTTTTTATGGGGTTTAGATAAGAGAGAGGTAAATCCCAATCCGATATAGAACAACAGGTCTTAATCTAATTTCTACTGGAAAAATGAGAGATCCTTAAATTTCAAAAGTTGCATGCTCCAGTCCCATTGGGATATTTATTTGCTCTTCGCTGGGAAGAAAAATAATAATAATAATAATAAAGGAATAGGAAACAGAAAAGGAAAAATATAATAATTCAACACAGTTCTACAAGGATAGAATTATTACAGCATGTAAACACCTCCACATCAAGATTCCATTTGTCTCAAAATAAAAGTGTAATCTGATGTCCTCTGTTTTTACTTATGTCTGGAAAGAAATATGTATGGGTCATACAAAGCAAAACATTACATTTTATTGGTCCTATTTCCACTTCATTAGTGCAAGAGTCACTGTTCAGATTTAGAATCAGTCTTTGTTTTTGAATGCCCTTTATTTTCTAGGCCTCAGTTCAACAGTTG